>JAFLJL010000980.1:0-35000 GCA_018398815.1 Conus ventricosus
GACAAAAAAGTGAATACGGCCCCTACAATGCTAACTACTTTCATTCACAAAGATTTTTGCCAACGCCTGGCCGGCCAACTTCGGCTCACAAACACTCATCAGGCAGCGCAGCACATCAGGCAGGCCAACGACGCACGCGCGCGCCACGGTGAAAGCCTAGGTTTTGCCGGTCGCAAAGTTCTGTCAGAAAGTTTTAAACACGAACTTAATTATGGTACTCACAGAGAAGAGCGAAATGCCAGCTTTTGTCACACTCTCAAGTACTCACTGCGCTATTGCTCTCGTACAGAAATTTTAGTCTAAAAACCTCTGTACAGTAAATATAACTTAATGATGTTGCACCAGTCTCGAAGCGTCCAAAACAAAGCGTGTTCGCTGAGGAAAGATCGCGCGTTGGTACAGTGCGGTGGCTGACTCGTTACGCGCCTAGCTGGGGTCAAAAGGCAAAGCTAAAATGCTGTGGTTGTGAGTGGGTTGGCGCGGGCGTGAAGCACAAACGAGATCGAACATAACTGATCCTTCTACTGGCTTTGACGCACAAAAACAATACTTAGCAAATTTAGAGGACGCCATTAATTCTACAGTTGATTTACCTTCGAGTATAAAAGGTACCAAGATGTTTTACAATACGCGAGATCAAAAGTAGACTTTGCTGTTGGCGCTGGTTTATACATGCTGCCTTCTGACCTCAGACTCCAGATAGGCACAATAATAAACTACAACAATGAAATCCTTGTGGCAGGCAATGAACAGAAGGTTGGGAAAAACGACATAAATTCTGAGCCAGTAATATTACAAACAATAAAAAAACACGATGACCCCCCAAGATTAAGTCACCCAATCCCCGAGGTCCAAAGCCCAAAGGCCGTTGAAGAAGTCAAAAAAAATAATGGCCATGAATATGAAAAGACAGCACTAGTTGTTGGATTAACTGGCCTAGGATTACTCCTTCTTTATCTTACTAAATAGTAACCCAACTATTAAGAGAACTAATGCCCATAAGTGCTCAGCCATAAAGCCAACTACTTTGCTTGCAGTAGACAAAAGCCAGCTAACAATACCACCTAAAAATTTTTATTATACCAGGTAAAGAGTCTATAGCTTTACCAGCTAATTTTTTTAATAACTCGCAAGATGATCAAGCTGTTTCTTTACCCATGATTTATCAGGCGGTGATGGAGAGCGATGGTGGTGGAGGCACTGAACTTTGACCACCGCCGCCCGTAATAGCCAACACTAGTGTACTTATTGCAAATCCTAAGGCTGTTATAACGCTTGCTAATGTGACTCCTTGCTCTCTAAACAGCTTCGTATTCGTTCTGCTAGCGTTGTGTCTTCATATAAAATTTTTCGGATAGTTTCTCTTATTCTATTCACTTGGGTTCGTAATTGGTCTCGGTTAGTAGTCATCGCTTCTAGTCTTGCTGATCTCTCTTGTTCAAGATCTTTTAGTCTTTGGGTTATTCTTTCTTTAACACCACGCCCTAAGTTGGCGTCGTCAGCCTCAACGAGTTTTTCTTTTTCTTTTTTTATATGCTTCTCTAGTTCAGTCAGTTTTGCTGAATTGTTTATTATTTCGCCTCTGATGGTTCTTAAAGCACGATCAAGGGCTAATAATTCTCTCTTAGGTATCCGTGGTTCGTGTATAGTTTTTAATGCTGTTTCTTCTTCTTCAGTGAGTTCTGCTCCTATTGTATTTATTACTTCGTCCGCTGCTTGAATTGAATCTTCAGGTTTTGTGTTTTGTATTTGGCTTCCTGTTGGGAGTTTTTGTAGTGTGTTTTGATGTTTAGCAATTTTAAACCCCATTTAATTCTGGTTTAGTAAAGCCAAGGCGATCCCGCTCGCTTGCACGGAGCCTTTGTATAATTTCCTCCCAGCCTACAAACCTTGATGGGTTTCGTTTATGCGTAAGCTGAACAAGTTGTCCTTGGTCGTTTCTTACAAACAAATGGTTATCTTCTAGTTTAAAATCATTAGGGTCTATAAAGTCGGGTTCTATTCCTAAACTTTGGTATAATGATCTGACCTTACTTTCTGTTAATTCACTCCTTTGCCGCGCTTTACTAATTCATCATGTATTGAGAGCCTTGAGCGATGCTGTGTCAAAGGAGTCATTTCGCTCGTGTCGTCTACAGGATCAAAACCATAATCTTCTTCACCACCAATGCCTGCCATATTTTTAAATAATTAACTTTTTATTTTGTTTTATAAAAAATGTCACAAGCATATGGCTCGATTCTTGACCCGTATAGAAAGCTGAAAGACCCTCATGCCGTGAAGGGAAATAAACGGAATATTACTGTTCCAAATAATCCGTCTACTATTGATGCGGATCAAATTCTTACTGTCAGATTTCCAGACCTAGGAGCGGATGAAATGATTGTGCCAGGCTCTGCGCGACTTACTTTCAAAATAGACCTCGCTTCAACAGCAGACCCAACCAGAACAGTTGTCCAGAATCTAGGACGGGCAATCGTTAAGAAAATTTCTATAAAACTTGAGGGCAAAGAAAATTTTCTTTACACAATGCAGACATATTTTTAACCTATTCTGATCTATGGCTAACCGCGAATGAAAGGGATGATCTTGCGTTTCAAGAATTGACAATGAAGAAGCACTAAAACTTAGAATAAACGCCGAACTCGACGCAAATGTTAAAGCAGCAAAAAGTCTTAGCTCTAAATTTTGCGTATGGGAATCGCTTTTTCCATTCCCTTAGATTTTGAGTTGTTAAAAAGCGATGCCCCATACAATCAAGGGCATTACAAGACAGATTGTCATAACGAACTAACTTTTAACGAATACAAACGTGTTATCAGATCAACAGACACCGAAGCAAAGTACAGCATTTCTGACATCTCGTTAGAGTTTGACGTTGTTAGCAACCCTGATTTAGCAAGGCTGATCCAGCAACAATATCAGATCAAAATTAGTAATATATTACGAAGCAGTGCGTCATCATTCAACATATCCTAAAAGCAGGGCAGACGCTATATGGAATTTTAATCTTAGTGTCACAGTAAATCGCTTAAAGGTATTTTATTGCTGTGTGAAGATGAAGAACCATTCGCAAGAGCAAGTGAAAAGTTTTTTAATTTCCAAAAATAACGAAAGTACAATGTTCGATTGATGGTAGTCCTAACCAAATCTATGCTAGCGGGCTTAGACCTTATCAGCATTTGACGAAATAAGAAAATTGTTTGTGGGTGGGAGGGGTAGAAGTCCAACAGCAGACTTGTGTCTAAAGATCTACACCTTCACAGTGTTAGGCTTGACGATTATTTAAACAACAAAATACGGTTTATGGATTGACCTAAGGGTAACAGAGGATAATCAGTTGCATGGAAGTGGGAGAAAAGTTATAGACGTAATAAACATTCAAATTGAGAAAGAAAAAGATGCTGATAAACCACTAAAATACATTTGTTTTTATTAATTGATTCACAGCTGAACATTGAAGATAACAGATTTAAAGATATAGTATACTAAATTATTTTTATTTAAAAAAGCATGAATGTTGACGTTTATCCAAAAGTACCTACAATGCCAGAGTTGCCAAAAGAAGAGATAGTAGAAACCCCTGAAGTAAAAACCTTCAGATTAACCAACATTACACAAATGCAACAAAAAACTAGAGCAGGACCTTTCAAAATACAGCAAAACCAAACGAAGGTATTCTGCTGCCTTTAATGCTGTTACCTATGTTAATACTGGAGCATCGGCTATAAGCGCCGTATCAGCAGGAACGAGTGTAGGCCTCTTAGCATCGGGCATAGGCGCACCGCGCTTTGCCTCTAGGCGGTTTGTCTTAGCTCTTGGCCTTTGTTCATTAGCTGTAAGTGCTGCTGGCAAAAAATTAAAAACTAAACTCCAAAAGCACACAGCCATGTTCAACTAATAACAGCTAAACTTAGTTCCTTCATCTGATAATTAATAAAGCGCTAGCTGACTCAAACATCACAGATGAAGAATTAGTCGTTTACAGGCCGATTTTGATGCCTATAAAAAGGCAAAAGTTTGATCTTCAAAGAAAGGCGAGGGCAAGTTTTTCTCAACAGCCAGACGCCGAGCAGATAAAAAAGGAATGTTTAAAAAAAGTAAACGAAACATTAAACTCTGCTCTAAACAGCTCACATTAACAACGCTAAAGGGTGTTTATACTTTAGTTTATGAGTCCAAGCACAAAAAGACCGTTGATATTGATTAATTATTTTTTTAATTTAAATAATAATTTTGAGTTAGAAAAGAAACTCAGCATGGATAAAATATATGAAGACCAGACGAATTGTTTGAAGCAATGCTTAAGGAGAGCGTTTGTCAAAAGCTTTAAATGATATTGATCTAGAAGTCATTGATCCAACAAACGTACAGGCAAGCGTTGTTCATGCTATTCTCAAGTTCCAGGTAAAACTAACAATAGACCCGCCAGTTAAAGTAAAGTTAGCTGTTTTAATTGACTATGTAACAATAAATGAAGAAAATCTAGATGTCTGGGTCTCAACTAAACAACAGTTATTCTTTCTCGTAATGACTTAACGCCTGGTTGGGCAGACCAACTGCTTACACAGTTTGATGTGGCTGCTGAAGAAGCTAAAATGAGAGGCTCTGGTTGGTCAGAGGACGGAGTCTTAGAGATCAGATTAAAACAGGCTAAAATATGCACCGATTGTAGGCAAGGCTTACATTCCACTACCTCCAGCATTAGTCGCAAAAGAGCAGTTCTAAACATAAAGAATTCGGACAACAAATGTTTTATGTGGTGTGTTCTTGCAAGGCTGCATCACGTTGCTAAAAACGCAGAGAGAGTATCTAACTATGAACCTTACATCAATGATCTTAACTTTAGTAGAATATCCTTTCCTGTTAGCGTGGATTCCATTGATCAGTTTGAAGAACAAAACAAACCAATAACTGTCAATGTCTACACATGGGATGAGGAAACAAATCTACAACCGTTAAAATGTCCAAGAACAGTCCAACAACAGGTGATCCAGACAAAATCATGTTGACTTACTACTGATGTTTTCACCAGCGGGGCTGCCACATTACACATTGATACGAACAATGAGTAAACTAATGCAGCATACTTCAAAAGATGGGCACAAACAAGAATTCTGCAGAAAATGTTTAATAAGAATTCCATCTGTTCAAGCCGCAAGCGAACATAAGAAACATTGTATCGGCCCAGTTGACTGTAATACAGAACTAATTACGCCCCAGAAGGCAGTAAAGTTAGTTTTAAGAACTGGAAACGGATGCAAACGAGCCCATATGTTGTTTACGCCAGACTTTGAATCACTCATTGTTTCTTATGAGGGACCAACCCACAGAAACGCCCAAAAACAGACTTTGTGAGTAATCACCAGATTTGTTCATTTGCTTTCATCATTGTCAGGTCGGATGGCGCTCATTCAACGCCAGAATTATACAGAGGACCAAATGCGGCTAGAAGATTTTACAACGCATGCAGCAAGTGATTAACGCCTGTTCTAATAATCTGAATTATCTGAAATCATGATGACGCCTGAAGACCAACACAGCCACATTGTTGGATTTGCGGTTTAGGCCTCTCATCAGACGTAGCGAATCCAACAGTAAGAGACCATGATCACATTAGCAGAAAGTTCAGAGGAGCTGCGCACAGTAAATGCAATCTTCAACTAAAGTTTGAACCAAAGACATGGAAGCTGCCTGTATTCTTTCACAACTTGCGAGTTATGACTCTCACCTTATAATGCAAGCAGTAACCAGCGCCTTCAGGGTAGCATGCATTGCACAGTCATCAGAAAAGTACATGTGTTTCACTTTAAAATAACATGTCTTTTTATGACTCATGCAACACATGATGGTATCATTAGAGTCACTGGCTATGTCCTTAAAGTCCTGCCCAATAACGGAAGAATATTTTGACCCAACTCTTGTTAGAAAGGGCGTTTACCCTTATAGTACATGAACAGTTGGCAAAGGTTTGACGAAAAACACTTCCGCCTAAAGACGCGTTCTTTTCTAGTCTAGAAGGAAAGAATAGGATTCAGATTACCAGCAATGCTCAAGATGCGTGGCAGAAGTTAGATTGTAAAGATGGGAGACTATCATGACTCATACTTAATGGCCGATGTAAGTTTGTTGGCGACGCTTTGAAAATTATAGAAAGACCTGCAAGAAACATTAATAGCGATCCCCGCATTAACGTTCTGCGCCCGGGATGATTGGGATGCTTCTTAAAGTTTAACTGAGTACAAAGATTGATTATATGTCAGATTACCAATGATTCAGATGATTGAAAACGGATTGCGTGGAGGAATAGTATGGCGTCGCATCATTACTGTAAAGCAAACAACAAATACTTAGACAACTATGATCCAAGTAAAAGGTCTAACTATCTCATGTATTTAGATCAAACAATCTGTATGATGGGCTATGGCGCAATCACTTCCGTTACGCAACTTAAAATGCACACAAGCGTCATCCGAAAAACATTCAAAAGGCATTAAAGGGTTGGGCAGTTTGACGCCGGGTCAACAGCGTGGATACATTCTAGAAGTTGACTTAGAAATCCCATGAACTCCATGACCTGCATAATGACTACCCATTAAGCTGCAGAAAGCCTAAAGATGGCATAAACAGAACCACCTAAACTTGTGCCTAATCTTCGGGCAAAAAAATTATGTCTGTCATTACAGACTTCTACAATTTTATTTAAGACAGGTTTGAAAGTTACAGCTGTTCATCGTATAATTGCTTGCGATCAAGAACAGTTCATGAAACCATACATCATGAAGAACACTGATCTCAGAACCAAATCCACAGATGCTTCAGAAAAAGACTTTTTCAAGTTGATAAACAACAGCTGTTTTGGAAAGACTATGGAGAATCCGCACAAGCGCAAAGATGTCAGATTAGGTCACCAAAGAGAACGAAGCAATTAAGCTGACTTCAAAACCAAAATTATCAGGACTTCAGAAGATTTCATGATCAGCTTTTTGGCATAATGATGAAAAAAAAAAAAGTCAAATTGGACAAACCTGTATTTATTGGGTTTACCGTTTTAGAATTATCAAAGCTTTTGATGTTAGAATTTCTTTATGACTACTTTAAACCCTTGTATCCAGAGTCCAAAGTACTTTACACAGATACAGATAGTTTTGTTATAGATATCCCTACTGAAGACATCTATAAAGACATGGAAATAGAAGTAGCGAAAGGGCATGCAGATGGTAGACACGTCCGATTACCCTAAAGATTCGCCTTTACATTCAATTACTAACAAGAAGGTTTTAGGAAAGATGAAGGATGAATTATCTGGAAAGGTGATTAAGGAGTTTATTGGTTTAAGATCGAAAATGTACAGTATTTCGAGCCAGGAGAAAACCATTAAGAAAGCAAAAGGAATATCTCGCAGTGTTGTGCAGTCAAACATATCACATGACACTACAAAGAAGCATTGTTTGACAATAAGACTTTTCATCATAACAACGTAAAACTACGATCTAATCTACATGAGATCAACACAACTGTTGTAACAAAGAATCATTAGATAGAACAAACACAAAACGTGTGTTTGTTAATCCAGAGTTTTCATATGCAATTGGCATTGAGAACCGTAAATTAATTAAAGCGGAACTGTGTCTGGCGGGATTATCTGCAGTTCTTCTTTCACAAAAGATCTTTGAGGAGCTGGTTGTTTGTTGTGTCAGTTTCTCGTAAATAATACACGGGCGATTCATTTTTACAATTCTTTTTATTTCATATGGATCAACACTCCAAACTGGATCGGTTGCCCTGATGCGAGTGTCCCCTTCTGCTTCCCCCGGTAAATAAAGGTACCTTACTTTCAAACCAAACGGCAATAGTTTGCCGGATGAAGACTCTCCTTCAACAACATCTATTGTTTGTTTTTGATTGCTTGTACTGGTTTTAGCCCTTTAAATTCTTCATTATTCATGCGCGCAAAACTGAGGGCAGTCTTCTAACCCATTCTGTGTTGCGAGAATTGTCAATAGCTCTCTGTGATACTGGTAGAAAAAAGTCTTTCAGCTAACTGTTTGTTAAAGTTTCAACTAAAGCCTGTGATCTGTGAACTCCTGGATGCCTCTTTAATGGTAACTCTATGTTTTAACAATAATTGATTCACTTGCCTTTAAATTCTTTTCCATCATCGACTTGAATCATGCGAGGATAAGTTAGCGGGCCTCGTTGGTATATCAGTTGTATAGGGACAGCAACAGCAGAAGCACTCTTTTGTGTTAATGGTTCCGCATCTTTGTATCTTGAAGCTATGTCAATGACTGTGAGTGCGTACTTAAATCTTTTTCGTCTAATCGTACATGGGGTAAATATAGAAGATCCATTTGATGGGTGTCGTTCGGTATTGTATTCACAAAGTGTGGTCCCTCTGTATTCCGCCTAGGCGCAGGTAAATAATTTCCAATCGCTTGTTTAGATAAACCCATCCTTTGCTGTTTGTTCACTGACTCCTGCCGCTTGCTTAGCTTTTTTATTGCTGTGAATCCCTTCCAATATCCTTTGGGCGCATGAATAGATTTGATTCATTATTTATTAGTCCAATATTATGCGCACAAAAAACACCACGGTCATGCCAAAGACAATGAACCCGATTTCTATTCTTGCATCTTTGTTTTTCTGATGGTAGAATAAAAGTCACTAATTTTGGTGGGGGCAATGTTTCGATTTGTTTGCCTGTTACAAGATAAATCTACTTTTAATTGCCTGGTCAACGTCTTTTAAATGTTAAGCTGCAGCCCTCTGTTTTTTTACAGGGTATCGTTAATGCAATGCTTACTGCTCAATTCTCTTCTTTTCATAGCGATCTTGTGCTGCAGCTAGTTGCTCCATGCAGCTTTGTTAGGTCTTTTTCCTCGTTCGCCGTCGTCCCGTAGTTTTAACTAAATGCGTACTTTAACTTCCGCTAAAAACAGCGCATACAACCACAGCGCGCACCTAACAACATTACGAGTGCAGCCATTTTTTTATAAATGTATTGTTTTTTTACATATTTATATTCCGTGGACTTATATCTTGCTTAGACTAGAAAATCTTTCGTAAGCAAATGGAAGCTGCAATAATAGCAATTAGCTTTGCTGAATCCTCAAAGTCTAGTTTTGCCAAGATCTGCTGGTTTAATTTTAACATGCATTTACCAAGCATCGTGTACCTACACCATAGCCTCCAATAACAGCAGAATGCGATAAACAAGGTGGCAACAGTTTTATTTTGATTCGGCGCTCATTTTAAAAAAATACAATATTATAATTAAAAAAACATGAACAGCGATGATCTGCTAGAGCTACAGAGAGGCCTAAACTGGCTTGCTTACAAATGGAAGAATTGATGACCAAGCTATTATGCCTAAAAAGGAGAGTTGTATTCCTTTGGCAGCATGTGGAAAAACAAAACAGTTCCATACGAAAACTGAATTTCAGCATAGAACAATTCAACAGAGATGTCGTCCACAAGACATTTAAAGTATCATAACAGGTATGAAGCGCACTTGGATCGAGAATGGTAAAATTGACGGGCAAACGGTTCTTAGTTTGTACACTAAACTAGTCAGTAGATTTGCTCCCCTTGATTCTGAACAAGATTTATGTATGATTTAACGCAGGATCCAGTTTTTACAAAAGTCAATAGAGTCCTCTAAGCTGCGATCTAAATTTACAGATTTGGAACATTGTATCGCCGTTAATCATGGAATAAAAACTTTTAATCATATAGATTTTATTTCCCTTAAAGAAATGACCGAGCCAGAAAACAGCAAGAATCAGAAAACGCTGAAATCAGGAAACATTGAATCAAAAACATTAGAATCACGTTGGAGAATAATAACAGTAACAATCCCCCTCATCGGGCTATTTGCAGCAAAAAAGATTACAGAGTGATCAAACAATCAAAATAAAATTTACAAGCACATAATATAACTCATAATGAAAAAGAGCCGCAGCCAGTTTGTTTTCCCAATTCAACATCGCTATAAAAACGCCAGAACAAGAACAAGTTAATTCAACAAAGCCTACAACACCAAAGTCTTCATGGAAATATTGGAACTTAAAACTGTTTGTCAATTTGGCGCCTTGGCTGCTTGCTGGCGGTTATACAGTTATAACATATATAAACAGCAACACCATAGAACCAAGTCCCAAACAATCTCCACCACTAAATACAGAAATCGAACACAACAGCACGCCAAAAAAACCCGCCAACAACAAAAATCATTTTGATCCATTGCAGATGCAATAATATTTTAAGAACTTTAATTTACAAAATTTTTTGATAAAATATAGATCATTGGCGGATTATGATTTTTTTAAAATGATGAAGTTCAATAAATAAAGATAGGAGTCTATAAAAGACATTTCCATAACCAAATTGTCAATCAAGGCGGTTGCTTACGATGTAAGAACTTCATAAGATCTATGCTACCAATCTCGCGCCAAGGACGCTGAGCAAGACTGCCTCAACGATGCCGCGTTTTTGAGGCGTGTGTGTACTACTATTAGACATTACTATTTAAGCTAAAAACATAGATTGTCTTGAGTTTTTTTGATAATTATAAGATAACTTAAATAAGAACTTGGTTGTACTTAGAGATGACTTAATTACAATCTGAGGAAATTGAGTAAGAACTTGAGGATGGACTTTGATGACGACTTGATAAGAACTTAGAAGTGGACTTGGCGGGTGACTTTAGGATGACTTGAGTAAGAACTTGTTGATGACTGTGAGGTGGGGAGGACTTGAGGACAACTGAGGATGACTTAGGACAACTTGATTAAAGACTCTTAAATGACTTGGGGTGACTTGAGTTAAGAAAACTTAGAAGTGACTTGAGTGCATGCGTGGGGGTGGGGTGGGGTGGGGTGGGGTGGGGGGTGTGCATGCGTGGGGGTAGGACAAACACACAAACACCAACAAACAACAAGAAGTGGAACTATAGGGCACTTCTTGCATTGTAGACTAAACATGTTGTGTCCCGCGTGCAAACCTCCAACCAACTAGGCCAAGTGAATCACATAGGTCTTTGCCTAGTTTGCCACTGACTTTTGCATGTGCCTGCCGCCTTTGCAGGTCACGCGCTCATATAAATCACTTGGCCTAGTTTTGCCGACCGAGCTTTTGCAGGTGCTCCGGGGCTGACGTCATTTGGCGGCAGACTGCCGCGCTTTGCAAGGTCAAGTGATCAATATGATCACTTGGCCCTAGTTTTGCCGGCTGTGCTCCCCCTATTTCTCAACCAGGCGGTGCACTGGCTTTGACAGAGTTACAGCGTCTGCTGTAGCCCGAGCTTTTATGGCGCTCTAATTCGCCAGTAGTAGTTACAACCCGTCATTGTATTTTTTGGAGCATTATATGGAGATAGTGCTGGCTACACATTACTCTCTCCATACTGGTAGATGTAACTAAGGTCTGCCTAACCGTAGCCGATCTAGTTTTGTTTGCCAGAACATTCGAAAATCGTTATTCTGTTGCATAGTCTAATAAAGGTTTGGCGTTTTGCTACACAGTTCATTTATTACTGCTTCCTAGCTTTGAAATTATAGGATAGTTATAAAGAACACACACAGACAGTTGAATAAGTTTTCTAGCATACGAATCAGCCAAGTCACCTGCGTCTAAGACATGAACGCCATGTTCGTAGCGTTTTTGTTTTTTTAAAAACATGACATTGAGCTGTCCTCAAGCCAGCGCCCAACAATTAACGTGAGATGGAATTGTTTTGCTATTGGCCAACTTTCAACAATGCAGCGCCATTTTTTAGATAAGGAACCATCTCAACAATAGTCAAACACATATTGAAACTGGCTACATCTTGTTCAGCATAATTTCTTTTCAGCGTTTTTATCATTTTCTTGAACCAACACACCTATAATGATAGTCGTGCATTTTCTGCCCAAAGCAGTCAGTTCACTTTTTTCTTTTTCTCCACCTTCTATGAAAAGCATGCTTCTTTTTGGTTTCAGCTGGTAGAGAACACGCATCGCCTAATTCTTTTTTCTACAAATACTCTACCAGCATTTAAAGTAAAAACTTGAGGTCTTGAATGCACAAGCCTGTTCTTCGGTAACCTGTTAGCCATTTTTCAAAATAAAACACAACCAAAACACAGTGGTCACACCGAGCACAGTCCAAAAACAACCTTCTTTGCGGCAGTCCGGGAAAGAATGTGAAACCGTCTGTCTTTGTAATGCACCACAATGTTGTGAGAGTTAACCTGGTCAGGTGAGCGCCACCAGCCCCACCTTTATGGTGGTTACAGTTAGTATAATTACAGGTACTCGGCATGAGCCACACCCAGACCGCCATACATGATACAGCCCTGCCACACAACCCCAAGCCCTCTACTTAGGGTTGTTCCGCACAAGTGTCTCAGCCAAGTCTGTTTGATGACTGTCTGCGCAAAAATGAGTTATAGATAAATGACTGAGTAAGCACGAAAATGATGTATTGAAATGATCAGAACCACACAGGATTAAGCAAAAACAGAAATCTGAAAAGTTAGTAAATTAGTATTGAAAACGGCTAAATCCTACACAGTATGCATGTTTGTAGGGTTTAACAGTTAGAGAACTAATAAAGTTGTCTGGATCGCCCGGTCCGAAACTGGTTGAGACCGGGACCAGAACAGACATTTATTGGAGTTCTCTCTCTCTGTCCCCTTAATTTTATATTATTGCATAAGTCTTTAGTTTTACAGCAACTTTTTTCCTCCCCACACTTTCGTTTGGTTGCATTTACTACTCTTCGTGGCTGCTCTGGGGGTGCTATTGGATTCTTTTTTGCACCCATGGTGGTGAGAACACCACAGTATTATGGACTGTGGTGTGTCTCTATTTGACGCCGGGAGCGCAGACACAACCAGCCGTGTCTCCCTGATGAGTCCGATCCAGTGGGCGAAAGGCCTCGGAGCAGGCAATACAAATATATCTGCCTTCAAAAGGGATTGCGATGGTTCCCTTATGCAGCTAGAGAAGAGTTTTCATATCTATAACTTTTTTTTTTTAATTTCATTTTCCCAGTTTCTCCATCTTCAAACTCCCCTCTCCCCTCCCCTCAAGTCCAAATCTTTGCCAGACAGTTCAGTTGTTGGCCTGCGCTTGTTTTTTTTCCCCCACTATTAGATTGTTTCGTCTATGTATTTGTCCGACTTTATTCAAGTTTAAAAGGCTGTGCCAGTCTTGAATAAAAGTTACTCTGTGTTAGGTTTCCTTATGGAGCAAAACATACCCCACTTGTTTACTGTTTATTATCTACAAATTTGTTTCTAACGGCTTGGCTATCAACAGGATGAAGATTGGGTTGCCCACCGCTGATGTTATATAGCGTGTGGGCCCGTTGCAGATGTTTTTGCGTGCGTGTTGGTTGCACGTGTTTTTTTTTTTTTGGTTTTCAGGTTGTTGTACGGGGTGTGTTCACTAACAACGATTTCCATTTATGCCTGCAGTTATTTATTATTTCTGTGTTAGTTTTAAGAGTTGCTAAGTGTGGTTTACATAGTATTAGCCATTTTTCAGTTAGGCATAGGTTGCATCTTTTTGAAATATGCTGTATGGTGATGCCCTTTTATGATTTTCCAGGATGTGTTATAGTTTATTTTTGCGTCTTTAAGTTTCCAAATGTATTTGCTCAATTCAGTTTGGTTTTTGTATTTTTCTTTGTTGAATGACTGTTTGTGGTTTGCATATCTGGCTTTGAAGTGGTTTTCAGTGATCCCTATGTATGTTTCTTTTTCATTTTCTGATGTCACAGTAGCCTGGTATACAATGTTTTTGTGAAGACATTATTGTTTAGTGGGCACTGCTCTTTTTTGGTGCAATTGCAAGATTTCCTTTCTTCACCCTTCTTTTGCTGTGTTGATTTCCATTTTGTTGGATGCGTCAGTTAGGTTTTTGAGGTTGGGCATACATGCGTACGATAGTTTGACAGTGTTTTTGTTAAATATTTTGGACAGTTTGTGTTCTTTTGGAAATGAAGTTGTTAGGATTTTGAAGAATTCTTTCCCTATGTTTGTTTTGTTTCCCGTCGTATGGGGGTTTATACCATATGATTTTTCTTTTCCTGTTTTTCTTGCTTTTATTTGTGTTGTTGTCTGGGTTGTATTGTAATTTTTAATTGTATCCACTTCTTTGTAGTGCCTCCTTGTATTCTACTGCTGCATTGTTGAACACTTTCTCAATGCATGACAGATTTGATAGTCTCTTGTTTATGCCGTGGGGTATAGTCTTTAATACAGATGGTGGATGGTTACTTTTGGTGTGTACATAAAGAGGTGAATCGTTGGGTTTCTTGTATGGTTTATGTATATGATTGTTGAGATCCAGTGTTATGTCTAAGTAGTTCACTACCTTTTTATTTGCTTCAATGGCAATCTTTAAGTTGTGGTTTTGGAAGATTTTGCATAGTTCTTTCTTCTTTTTTTTCGATGGTTCCTGGATTGTTGGTTAGTGCAGCGAGGCCATCATCTCTGTATAGTCCGACTTGTTTTCCGAGTTTTTTCTTGATGTTGGACAGCATGAATAGTCCGACCAGTTCACATGTTTCTGCACCATCATATGATCCCATGGTTACGTCAAATGTTGAGTTTCTGTTCGTTTTCTTGATCCAGGTTTCATTTTGCTGTGTAGAATGTTTTCTTGGTGTGGAGAATGATTCCATTTCTGACCCTGTTATGTCTGTTGTGGTTACTGAAGAAACCCAACGATACACCTTTATGTCAGTGTCATCATAGCCCAAACCTCTTCACTCACACATCTGTACACCTCCAGCTGAGTCCAGTTGTCATGTCAGTGCTATCATAGCTCAAACCTTTTCACTCACACATCTGTACACCTCCAGCTGAGTTCAGTTGTCATGTCAGTGGTATCATAGCCCAAACCTCTTCACTCATATATCTTAACACCTCCAGCTGAGTTCAGTTGTCATGTCAGTGTTATCATAGCCCAAACCTCTTCACTCACACATCTTGGAACCTCCAGCTGATTTTCAGTTAGTCATGTCAGGGTATCATAGCCCAAACCTCTTCACTCATATAATCTGACCACCCCTAGCTGAGTCCAGTTGCATGTCATGCTATCATAACACCAGCCACCACACAGGGCACTTCAAGGGCTGTCCATCCCCGTTCAAGGCAAACTCTTTGGTGGGCGCCTCGAAAAAAATCAACACTGAGAGTGGGTGACAGAGAAACGCGTTTAAAAGAGGGAGTGGAGGACGGGTGTTTAGGAGTAACCAACGAGGCCATTGTGTCTAGTTGATATGGTGCTTCACTGGTAGAGTGTTCGGGGAACACGTCTTTCTCCCTTCAGAAAAAAGAAAAGCGAAGCCGTTTACAAACTACCCCCCCCCCCCCCTTCCCTCCCCCACTCCCCAAAAATAAAAGACGCAAGTAAAAAAAAAAAAGAAAAAAAGACCAAACGAACACAAATGGTGAAGACAAGAGTCATGAACGATCGAAGACTCCCCCTCATAGCAACACTAACCAATGTGACGTACAAACAGGCAGTGATAGTAGGTTCATCCGTCTCTCTGCCTCATCTCATGACAAAGAGATGCTAGATTTTTCCCACTTTTCAGTAGTTGTTAATTCTGGAAAGTCGGCGAATGGAACATTTACTACCTGTTCTGTCAACGCCTGGACTCTCACTGAATTTTCTGGATTACACAGCTGATGATTTTGCTTGGTATGCCACATTTCTTGATGAGAACGTAATTCACTGGGCATCGCAAATAAGACACTGGACGAAGAATTTTAATGAATACCACATCAGGTGGTCCTATCTTCCATAGTGAGTAATGCCCAAACTAACAGAGCATAAATGCTGGAGACTGAAAGAAGTAAAGAGACATAGAAGCACAGTTAAAATGCACACAATTAAACCAGCTTCCTATTTTTCATCGTGTTGCCATCAAATCCAAGAGGACAAACCCTAACTTGAAATGACCACTCTGCACGCATCAGTGTCAAGACAGAGAAATTGTGCCTGCTGGAATGTGCAGTTTGAGGCTCCCACCAGATTTAGATGTGTCCTGTAATTAGAGAGAGTGTTTGATGATAGAGCATAGAGAAAGGTATCCTTAATCTGGAAACAGACTGGACACTGACCATTAGAGAACTGGGGAACTACCAATCCTGGGCCACTTCCGCCCTCACCCATTTCGGGCGAAAAGTAACCCAGGTTTGTATTTCCCCGTTCTCTGACAGTAAACTTCAATACCCAAAAAATAACGACCTAACAAACAAAACAAACTGGTGTAGGTTTTATCCGTTTTCATACTAATTTACTAAACTTTTCAGATTTCAGTTTTGTTTAATCCTATGTTTTTTCCGTGATCATTTATCAATAACATCATTTCACGCAAACATTCTTTCATTCAAATGAGGTCCTCTGTCTATCATGTTGAAATAAAACGACAGTCTTAACTGTTGCTCTAAAGTCTTTAAAACCGAGATATATTTCTGGTTTTCAGGCAACAAATCCCACCACTTATTCCCAGCATTCTTCCACAGAAAGCTAGTTTAGGCAAAAAGTGTTTCTCTTTTTAACTATTGTCTCATTCTGCTGAACGTCCAGCTATAATAAAATAGTGTCTGCGTTCCTTCAAACAATCTATAAAACTGTTTCTAAACTCTCACTTATTTATTGCTAGGATCAACTAATATAGTTCATCATCTGTCCTAAAAACCTTCTATCATGATATGCTTTGTTCCATTAAGTGTTGGGCAGAAAATCACAATATGATTCAAAATTAATAAACGGATAAACTGGTTTGTAACAGGTTTAGGATAAATATTGTTTTTCCACAACCAGTTGGTCCACAAATAAATGTCCAATGAGGGGTTTAGTCATAAAGTTTAACTGCTCCATAGTTTTATAATAGAATTTAATCTAATCCAGTTATTGTTATTTATCATACACTCTGTAAAACTTGTTTTCAGTGAAATAGAAACCCTAGTGAGGCCTACATGCGTAAGATTAATCCAATTCAGTTTCTGTAAATTGTTTCTAATTTAGACAAAAATTGAATTTTGTTGCAAGTTGTATGAACCTTAAATATCCTCGCCATTGTGAAAATGACGACGGTAACTTTAAGTTTACAACGTCTAAGTTTTGTTGCCAGCTAATTAGAATTCCTTTTAGAAGGACTCACTAACGCCCACAACCCCATCCCTCCCCTTTATCATTAAGACAGAAATTTCAAATATCATTGTGAACGCATCACCTATTTCATTTGCGAATGAACTGTAAATTTGGTAGAAGCATCCATTAAAACCGTTTCTCTTCTGTGGAGGAAGTACTTTTTATTCCCATATCTGCTTTATTTCGAATCCACTTTCCGACTATTTTCGTCTGGCATAATACTTACATGTAAAGGGCCAAGTAGAATCTTTCTCGAAACTTTTTTTATGTGCTAAAATAAGTAAATGGGCTTATGATTCAAATTTCTGTCCCATCTAAATATGGTTTGCTAAAGTGCCATTGGAGGTCAGGCTTTCGAACTATTTTATATTCCTACTGGCCAACTTAATTTGCTCTAGATTGCGC
This sequence comes from Conus ventricosus, assembly GCA_018398815.1. Taxonomy (NCBI): domain Eukaryota; kingdom Metazoa; phylum Mollusca; class Gastropoda; order Neogastropoda; family Conidae; genus Conus; species Conus ventricosus. The sequence continues at coordinate 17,562 of JAFLJL010000980.1, forward strand.
ATCTGTTCTAGTTTAGGAAACTTTTGCTGTCGGCCAACCTCTTTGCGTTTAAATCACCATCTTTAGTTACTCAAAACCATACAAAGTGCCTATTTCGGTCCATTCTGTTCAAAGTCCCGCAACGTCAGCAAGAGGTCTTTTAATTTCTAAGGTTATACACTCACAAGGCGCTAATGTGAACTCCGTTCTTCTGGCCCACGAGACATTTTAGTACAGTTTATTTATTTTATTTCCAAAACAATGTGTAGTTATTGCAATTGCACAACTTTCCACGCCTTGTCTGCAATTTTTATATTAAATGATCCAACCCTCCCACAAACTACTAGAAATTAAGGAAAAACTAAAACTAAAAAACTAAAAAAAACTAACTAGACAAAAAATACTGACTAAAGGGAAAACAGCTCGACAAAAACAATACGACATTAGACAAAAAAACCCCAGCACAAAGAACCATCCCACCTACATCGCCTCCACACCCCCTGACCCCCCGCCCATCCCACAACCACCCATCATGATTAAACTTCAAATAGGAAATGTCATACTTTCATAAATCGCCCAAATCAGCTTTCCCCGCAGGTACAGACTCTATAAACATCTGAAGGCCTTCGCATCCTCTAAGTATACATCAGTGCCCAGCAGCATCCCAATGACCATAAAGGAATGCAAGGTAATGGCAATCATCGACGATTTTCCCCTTAAAAGTAGTTTTGATTGGCGCAACCACAAATCATTTAGTGACCTGAGTTCCAACTTTTCAAGCCTAACATTTTAAGCTAAGCTCTTTATCAAATAAGTAATCTGCTTTTTCAGGTTCGAATGAGTAGATAATGTTTTAGATTTGCATTGTTAAGTTTGAGAGAAAAAAAAATAATGCTGAATTTGACCTCCATTGCTTCTTTAGTGATCACAACCCGTAATAAAACCAACAGGTAATGTTACTGGTTAGCTTTGAGCCCCACAACTTTTGAATCTTATTATTCCCCTTGGTTTCGCATATATGAAACCCCTTTCGACTTTGTAAAATATTTCATGGGAAGCGCGACCGTTTTTGCCCCGCCATTGTTACAATAGCATGTTCTAAACCGAAGACTGTCTATGAGTATGTTAATGTAACAAAACATTTTTTAAAACAAAATTAAAAATGAGTGCTTCAAATATACTGGCGCAAAATATTCTGTTGGGGGGCCCCGCACTACAATCTTAAAAATATAGCAACTGACACCCTCGACATGCTGTACCCAGACTTGTCGCTTTTTCATAAAAGGGGAGTTACTTTTTCCATTAGCCAAATAACTTTAACCCCCCTAATGACAACGAGGCACTCCAGAAAGCGTGGTTTAGTCATCCGATGCAGTTTTACAAACCAGTTAAACTATGCTGTGTCGTTGTGCATCAACTGGGTGTGGAGAGTCGTATGCTAAATCAATTAAATCACCATGATCCTTTGGTGAGGTCAGTGAACGAGATTTCATTTTAATACACCTTCAACGTATTTGTCTGAACTGCAAGCGCCATTACCAACTGACAAACATTAATCCACTTAGCAACAGAATAGACATGAAGGCTTTTGAAAGGATCTGTAACGAATTCAATATTAACTCAAGACAGACTTAGACAAAAGTTGGATCAAATCATGCCTAGCTCATTTAATTTCAGGGGCACGCAACAGAATTAGGATACTTTTTGACTGTCGTTCTCCTTTCAAAATTTTTCAGCCCTGGTCCATAGAGCAAGAGCATAAAACAGCATGGACAACATTTAACTTAGACGCATCTAAGGGCCTAACAAGAGCGGGAATAGAACGAATAAACGGACTCAAGTCGTACTTACGTTTGGTGTTTGGCTAGGGTCGCAAGCACATGGCAAGACTCAAGCATAACTGATCCTTCTACTGGCTTGACGGCGCAAAAACAATACTTATCAAAGTTTATAGGACGCCTATATAAGGATCTACAGTTGATTTACCTTCAAGGAATTTCAAAGGTACCAACATGTATTACAATACGCAATATGCGAAAGTAACGTTTCCGTTGGCACACTGGTTATACATGCTGGGCCTCTGACCTCCGACTCCAGGTAGGATGAAATAATAAACTATAAAATAAATTCTTATAGCAGGCAAATAACAGAAAGGTTGGGAAAAACGACATAAATTCTGAGCTAGTAATATTACAAACAAGTAAAAGAACCCCCAAGGATTAAGTCCATCCAATCCCGAAGTCCAAACCCACAAGTCAATTGAGAGACTCAGCAAAGCTCGCGGACACTGTCGCGATGACCATGAATGAGAAAAGAACAGCGCTTTGTTCTTGGATTAACTGCTAGGAATACTTGGTCTTTATCTTACTAAAAAAGAAACCCAACAATTACAAGAAACTAATGCCCATAATGCTCGGCCCATAAAGCCACTACTTTGCTTGCAGTAGACAAAAGCCAGCTAACAATAACCCCCCTAATATACTCGGTAAAGAGTCTTAAAGCTTTACTGGCCTAATTTTTTTAATAAATTCGCAAGATGATCAAGCTGTTTTTTTACGCCATGATTTATTAGTGGAGGCGATGCGGAGGAGGAAATGAACTTTGAGACCACCGCCGCCAGTAATAGGCCATCACCAGTGTACTTAAAGCAATCCTAAGGCGTGTTAAAAAACGCTGCTTAATGTGACTCCTGCTCTCTAAACAATGTTCTTATTCGTTCTGCTAGCGTTGTGTCTTCATATAAAATTTTCCGGATAGTTTCTCTAATTCTAATCACTTGAGTTCGTAATTGGTCTCGGTTAGTAGTTAGCACTTCTAGTCTTGCTGATCTTTCTTGTTCCTGAATCTTGTTAGACTTTGGGTTTATTCTTTCTTTAATATCAGTCCTAAGGTGGCGTCATCACCTCAACGAGTTTTTTCTTTTGCTCTTTTATATGCCCATCTAGTTCACCTATTTTTGCTAAATTGTTTTTAATTCTGCCTCTGAGGTTCATAAAGTTACGATCAAGGCTAATAATTTCGCATAGTCAAAGGTAATCATAAATTGTATTTTAACGCCTGTTTCCTTTCTGAAAAAGCTGGTTATCTGCATCTATTGTATTTTTATTTAATTCGCTCGCTGCATAGAATTAATATTCTTTAAGTTCCAATGTTTGCATTTGGTTATCTGTCCGGGAGTTCATGTAGTGTGTTTTGAAGATTTAGCAACTGCACCCTATCTAATATTGGTCTAAGCAATGCCAAGGCGATTTTTGATCTTTACACACAGAGTCGTATTTCTAATGAACCCACGGCCCTAAAAACTTGATGGGTCGGGTTTAGTTGTAAGCCGATCAAGTTGCCCCTTGATCGTTTTTTTACTAGTACAAATGACCATCTTTTAATTCAAAAAAACATTTGGCTTGGGTCCTTATAAATTCGGGAGGTTCTTGACCTAAACTTTTGTAAAATGCTCCGACCGTACTTTCTGTTAATTCACCTGGCATTGAAGCGTTGAGCGATGCTGTGTTAAAGGGATCATTCACTTCATGTCGTCTCCACATCAAAAAACATCATAATCTTCTACAGCTATCAATTCCAAGCCAGTTTTTTAAATAATTAACTTTTTTATTTGCTTCATAAAAATGCCACAACAAACATATGGCTCGAAAACTTGACCTCCGCATAGAAAACAGAAAGAGCCCCATGGCGTGAAGGTAAATAAACGGAATATTATTGTTCCAAATAATCCCATCTACTATGGATGTGATCAAATTCTTACTGTCAAATTTCCAGGACCTTAGGAGCAGATGAATTGATTGTGCCAGGCTCTGCGAGTCTACTTCAAAATAGCGCTTGATTCAACAACAGACCAAACATGAAACAGTTTACAGAATCTGGGACGGGCAATCGTTAAGAAAAATTCTATAAAACTTGAGGGCAAGATTAATTTCTTTACAACACAGACATATTTTTAAACCTATTCTGATCTATGTCTAACCGGGAATGAAAGGGATGATCTTGCGGTTTACCTAGGAATCGAAATGAAGACGCAATCACTAAAACATAGAATAGGCTAGCTGGAGATGCTAAAGAACGGCAAAAGGCCTGAGCTGCCAAATAGTGCGGTTATGGAAATCGCTTTTTCCATTCCCTCGTAGATTATGAGTGTTAAGAGCGCATGCACCATACTTCAAGGAGCATTAAACGACAGATTGTCATATGAACTAACTTTAATGAATACAAACGTGTTTATCAGATCCATCAGACACCGAAGCAAGTAACAGGCATTTCTGGACATCTCGTAAGAGTTTGACGTTGTTAGCAACCCTAAATTAGCAGAGCAAATTTGCGCACCCAAATGAGTTACATTTCCCAATATAATTACGAAATAGTGAATGCACATACAAAAAACATATCCCAGAAGCAGGGCAAACACTATATGGAATTATGTTTTAGTGTTTGCGAGCAAGATCGCTATAAAAGGTATTTTATTGCTGTGAAGATGAAGGAAGCCATTGAAAAGAGGAAGAGAAAAGTTTTTAATCCAAAAAGAACGAAAGTAAATGTGTCGATTGAGGGCCAGGCCATAAACCAAATCTACGCTAGCGGCTAAAAACCTTATCAGCATTTAGATGGAAATAAGAAACTGTGTTGGAGGCGGGAGGTGTAGAAATCCAACAGTTGACCTTGTTTCTAAAGAATTACATCTCACATGATAAGGCTTGAAAATTATTAACAACGAAATACGGTTTATGGATTGACCTAAGTTCAACAGAGGATAATCGTTTGCATGGAAGGCGGGAGAGCTGTGAGAGACGTAATAAACTTCAAATTGATAAAGAAGAATAAGCCGATAAAAACCGCTTAATTGGGTTTTTTTTACATTTGTTTTTAAATATATGAATTCGCAGTTTGAATATTGTAAAGAACAGATTAAAAGATGTAGTATACTAAATTATTATTTATTTAAAAAAGCATGTCTGTTCAGGTTTATCGCAAATGTTGCCAACAGCGCCGCCAAAAGAAGAAGATAGGCAGGCAATTCTGCTGTTATAGAAACTCCTAACATAAAAACCTTGCAGATAACCAACAATACTCAAATGCAGCAAGTACTAAGCAAGACCTTCAAAATACAGCAAAACAACGAAGGTATTCTGCTGCCTTTAATGCTGTTACATATGTTAATACAGGAGCAAATCGTCTATAAGAGCTCTATCAGCAGGAACGAGTGGTTGTACCTCTCAGCAACACAGGCATAGGCGCACCCCGCAGCTTACCTCTAAGGAGGTTTGTCTTTAGCTCTCGGTCTGTGTTCAATTACTGTAAGTGCGGGCTGGCAAAAAATTAAAAACTAAACTCATCTCCAAAAGCACACAGCTATTGTTCACTAATAACGGCTAAATTAGTTTCGTTTAAACTGACAATAAATAAAGCGCTTGTTTGACTCAACATCACGGAATGAAGAATTTAATCGTTTCAGGCCGATTTGATGACTACAAAAGAACAAAAGTTTGATCTTCAAAGAAAGGCGAGGACAAGTTTTTCTAACATCCAACCCCCGAGCAGATAAAAAAGGAATGCTTAAAAAAAAAGTAAACGAGACATAAACTCCTGTTCTATAACAGCTCACATTAACCACACCAAAAGGTGTTTATTACTTAGTTTATGAGTCCAAGCGCAAAAAGACCGTTGATATTTGATTCTGATTAAGTATTATTTTTTTTTAATTTAAATAAATATGTTGGCTTAGAAAAGAAAGACAGCAATGGCTAAGATTAATGAAGGACAAGACGAATTTTTTGACAAGTAATGCTCGAGAGAGAGCGTTTATCAAAGCACTGAAATGATATTGATTTATGAATCAATTGACCAACAAACGTACAGGCAAGTTGTTGTTCATGCTATTTCTCAAGTTCCAGGCAAACTAACAATAGAACCCGCCAGTTAAAGTAATGTAGCTGTATTAATCGACTATGTAACAATAAATGCAAGAAAATCTAGAAGTCTGGGGTCTCAACAAAACAGCAGACTTTCTTCTCATAAAATGACTTAACACGGGTTGGGCAGACGAACTGCTTGCACAGTTTGACGCGGTGCCGCTGAAGAAGCTTAAAATGAGAAGGCTCTGGTTGGTCAGAGGGCGAAGTCTTAGAGATTAGATTAAAACAGGCTAAGTATGCAACCGATTGAGCAATTCTTACATTCCGCTACCTCAGAAGTTGGTTTAAAAGAGCAGTTTTAAACATAAAAAATTCATACCAACCCAAAGGTTTTCATGTGGTGCGTTTCTTGCAAGGCTGGCAATCATGTCACGCGACCAACCGAGAGAGTTGACTAACTATCGGAAAACACCAAAGATCTTAACTTCAATGGAAGATCCTTTCCTGTTAGTGTAGACCCAATTGATCAGTTGAAGAGCAAAACAAACCAATAACCGTCAATATCTACACATGGGGATGAGGAAACAATCTACAGCCGATTAAAGTGTCCAAGAACCGTCCATCATATGGCGAGCCAGACAAAATCAAGGTTGACTTACTAACTAATGGTTTTTCACCAGCGGGCTGCCACATTACACATTGATACGAACAATGAGTAAACTAATGCAGCAACTTCAAAAGATGGCACAAACAAGAATTCTGCAGAAAAAGTATAACAAGAATGTGGCCAACTGTGGCAAGCCGCGAGTGAACATATTAAAACATTGGTAAAAGTTCTGTAACTGTAATACAGAACTAATTACGCCCCCGCCATGATCTAAAGTTAGTTTTAAGAACTGTAAAAAACTGCAACATTTCACCATACTTAAGGTTTACGCAGCCTTCGAGCCGCTTATTGTTCCTTATGAAGGGCCATCACCACAAAAACTTCGAAAAACAGTCCTTAATGATAATCTACAGATTTGTTCATTTGCCTTCATTGTTGTCAGTTCGATGGCGGCCCATTTCAGCACCAGAATTATACAGAGGCCCCAATGCGGCTATAAGATTTTTTTTACAGCGCCAATGCCACAAGTGCGGTAATGATTGTTCTATAAAATCGAATTTATCTGAAATCAAAGATGACGCCTGAGGACCAACACAGTATGTCTCAGCCACTCACTGTTGGATTTGTGGTTTAGAGCTAACGCCCAGAGTGTAAACACCCACAGTAAGAGACAAGGATCACATAGCGGAAAGGTTCATAGGAGCGGCGCATAAACAAAAACTGGCAAACTTCAACGAAAGTTTGATCCTAAGACATGGAAGCTGCCTGTATTCTCATAACTTGCGAGGTTACGACTCTCACCTTATAATGAAAGGCAGTGGACGATGCCTTCAGGTGTCAAGGCATTGCACATACAGCAGAAAAGTACATGTGCTTTAATCTGAATAACATGTCTTTTTAATGCCTCTATGCAACATATGGATGGTATCCATAAAGTCACTGGCTATGTCCTTAAAGTCCTGCCCCAATAACGAGAAGAACATTGGACTCAAACTCTTGTATAGAAAGGCGTTTATCACCCTAATGAGTACATGAAAACAGTTGGGAAAGGTTTGAAGCAGACACACTTCCTCCTAAAGGCCGCGTTCCTTTTTCTAGTCTCAGAGGACAGGACGTCAGTGACTTCTGTTTACCAGCATGCTCAAGAAGCGTGGCAGAAGTAGATTGTAAAAACGATGGATACATCATGACCTCCTATTTAATGGCCGGATGTATGTTTGTTGCAGACGTCTTTGAAAACTAAGAAAAGACCTGCATGAAACATTATTAGCCTGGATCCTGCTGCGCAATTACATTTCTGCGCCCGGATGAGTTTTGGGATGCTTTCTTAAAGTTTACTGGAGTCCAGATGATTTATTGTCGGAATAACCAATGATTCAGATGATTGAAAACGGATTGCGTGGAGGAATTAGTATGGCGTCGCATCATTACTGTAAAGCAAACAACAAATACTTGGACGACTATGATCCGAGTAAAAGGTCTAACTATCTCATGTATTTAGATGCAAACAATCTGTATGGTTGGGCTATGGCGCAATCACTTCCATTACGTAACTTCAAGATGTACACAGGTACGAAAAATATTCAAAAGGCATTAAAGTGGTTGAACAGTTAACGCCTGATCAGCAGCACGGCTTCATTCTAGAAGTTGACTTAGAATATCCTCATGAACTCCATGACCTACATAATGACTACCCATTAGCAGCAGAAAGTCTAAAGATGGATCCAAGAGAGCCGCCTAAACTTGTGCCCAATCTTCGGGGCAAAAAAAATTATGTCTGCCATTACAGACTTCTACAATTTTATTTAAGACATGGTTTGAAGTTGACAGCTGTTCATCGCATAATTGCTTTTGATCAAGAACAGTTCATGAAACCATACATCATGAAGAACACTGACCTCAGAACTAAATCCACAGATGCTTCAGAAAAAGACTTTTTCAAGCTGATGAACAACAGCTGTTTTGGAAAGACTATGGAGAATCCGCACAAGCGTAAAGATGTAGATTGGTCACCAAAGAGAACGAAGCAATTAAGCTAACTTCAAAACCTAATTATCAGGACTTCAGAAGATTTCATGATCACTTTTTGGCATAATGATGAAAAAAAAGAAAGTCAAATTAGACAAACCTGTTTTTATTGGGTTTACTGTTTTAGAATTATCAAAGCTTTTGATGTTAGAGTTTCTTTATGACTACTTTAAGCCCTTGTATCCTGAGTCCAGAGTACTTTACACAGATACAGATAGTTTTGTATAGATAGCCCCACGAAGACATCTATAAAGACTGGATACCGAAGTAGCTAAAGGGGCAGCGGGTGGTACGACACTTCGGATTACCCTATAGATTAAACGCCGGACATTCCAATTACAACAAGAAGTTTAGGAAAGATAAGGATGATTGATCTGGAAAGTGATCAAGGATATGTGGGGCTAAGTCAAAAATGTACAGTATTGCGAGCCAGGAGAAAATCATTATGAAAGCAAAAGGATAACCGCACGGTTGTGCAGTCAATCATATCTCATGACAACTACAAAGAAGCCAAAAAAATTGTTTGGCAAGAAAGACGGTGTCAGCATGACACTATAAACTTGCGATCTAATCTACATGAATTAACACAACAGTTGTAACAAAGAAGTCATTAGATAGAACAAACAACAAAACGGTGTTTGTTTAATCAGAGTTTTTCATATGCTATTGGGCACTGGAGAACCGTCAATTAAATTAAACGGAACTGGTGTCTGGCGGAATATCTGCATTCTTCTGTCACAAAAGATCTTGAGGAGCTGGTGTTTTTGTTGTGTCAGTTTCTCGTAAATAATACTCGGGCGATTCATTTTACAAATCTTTTTTATTTCATATGGATCAACACTCCAAATTGGATCGTTGCCCAGATGCGAGTGACCCCCTTCTGCTTCCCCCGGTAAAATAAGTACCTTACTTTCATACAAACGGTGAATATTTTTGCTGGGTTTACTAAGTCTTCGCAATAACACATTTATTTGTTGTTCTTTTGATTGCTTGGACTGGTTTAGCCCTTTAAATTCTTCATTATTCATTGCGCGCAAAACTGAGGCAGGCTTCGAACCATCTGTCCTGTGTTGCGAGAATTGTCAATCACTCTCTGTGATACTGGTAGGAGAAAAGTCTTTTCGGCTAAATGTTGTTGTTTAAAGTTTTTCAACTAAAGCCTGTGATCTGTGAACTCCCGAAGCCTCTTCTAATAGTAAATCTGTGTTTTTAACAATAATTGATTCACCTTGGCCTTAATATTCTTTTCCTCATCGACTTTGAATCATGCTAGGAAAAGTTAAGGGGCCTCGTTGGTATATCAGTTGTCTAGCAACAGCAACACAGAAGCACTCTTTTGTGTTAATGTTCAGCCATCTTTAATCGTGAAGCTATGACAAGACTGTAAATGCGTACGTAGAATCTTTTCGTCTAATCCTATCAAGGGTAAATATTGAAGATCCTTTTGATGGGTGCGTTTGAGTTGTATTGACAAAGTGCGGTCTCTGTAAGTCGTCGAGGCGCAGTAAATAAATTTGCCAAATCGCTTGTTTAGATAACCATTCTTTTGCTGTTTGTTCCCTGACTCTGCCGCTTGCTAGCGTTTTAATTGCTGTAGACCCTTCCAATATCCTTTTTGCGAATAATAGATTTGTTCATTTTTTACTCAGCAATATTAGTGCAACAAAATCACAACGTCATACCAACGACAATAATCCGATTCTTGCATCTTTTGTTTTTCTGATGTTGATAAAAGTCACTGAATTTTGGTGGGGGCAATGTCTCGATTGGTTTCCTGTTACTAGATAAGATTGTTTATTTGCTTGATCAACATGTTTAAATGTGTAAGCTGCATGCCCATGTTCTTTTCTGTGTGTTCATTAATAAAACTAACTGCTCAAGTCTCTGCCGTGCATATGCGTCTTGTCAGCTGCTAGTTCCTCCATAGCCTTTGTAGGCCTTTTTCTCATCCCGCCATTCCCAGTTTACTAAAATGCAAAATACTGCCGCTAAAAGCAAGCGCATTCCACATCAGCGCCGCCTATCATTATTGCGAGTAACCATTTGTTATAAATGTACTTTTTTTTTACATATTTAATATTCTCAGGAATTATTCTTGCTTATCTAGAAAATCTTTCGTGGCAAACCGAGCTCATGATAGCAATTAGCTTTTGCGATCCTCAAAGTCTAGTTTTGCCAAGATTCTGCTGTTGTTTTTTTTTTTAATTCTTTAACAGCTTTTCCAAGCATTGTGTACCCTACCTACACTACCCTCCATTACAGCAGAATGTAAACAAGGTAGCAACATTTTTTCGGTGCTCATTTTATAAAATAACAACTAATTATATTATAAAAACATGAAACAGCGATGATCGCCGACGCTACAAGGCGGCCTAAACCCTCCGGAACTTATGAATGACCAAGTTAATGATCAAGCTAGTCTGCCCCAAAAGAAGTTTGTATACTTTGGCACGTGTGGGAATACAAACATATCTCGAACGAATTCAGCATTGAACAGATTCAACAGATGGCGCCACACAGACATTATAAAGTTATCATAACAGTTATAAGCGCATGCTTGGGGTCTAGAAGTTAAAATGTGGGCAAACGTTTTCCTTAGTTTTGTATACACTAAACTAGTCCAGTAGATTTGCTCCCATGATTCTGAACTCGATCTTACGTATGATTTAACGCACGTTCCATTTTTATCAATCATAGAGTCCTCTAGGATGGTGATTGAACTATATATTTGGACATTGTTTATCGCATTAATCAGGGGATTAATAACTTTTAATCTAAACTTTTATTTTCCTTCCAAAAATGAAGAGCTGGAAAATCTTCAGAACCAGGACATCATTGAATCAGGTGGAGAAAGTAACCAGCCAGAAAAACAGCAGAAAAACGCTGACCAGGTGGGACCATTTAAAAATCTGGGCGTGTTGATGCAGGAAAAAAATTAGCAAGTGAACACAACAAAAAAAAATTAATGTTACAGAATATGACCATCATGAAAACATAACACCGCCAACCGCCAGAACAAGTTATTCAATGCCAGCTATAAAAACTCCATGTGATTCCAGGGCCCAAAGTCTTCATGGAATATTGAACTTAAAACGGTTGTCATTTTGGCGCCCTTGCTGCGCTGGGGGCAGTTTATTATGGTTATAAATATATAACAGAAAGATCATCAGAACAAAAGCATCAAAAAAATTCTGAACCATTTAATAGCAGAAAAGACACGCACGCCAAACCGCCATAAACAAAGCATCATTTTGATCCATTTCAAATGGAATAATTTTTAAATTGTTTATAAAAATAGATCATGGCGTATATAAAATGATGAAGCAATAAATAAAGAACAGGAGTCCTATAAAAGACATTTCCATTGACCAAAGTGTAATCAATGCGGTTGCTTCGGATGTAAAAACTTCAGTAAAATCTATGCAAAACGCCGAGCAAGACATCTCAACGATGACGCGTTTTTTTGAGGCGTGTGTGTAACTAAATTAGGCATCTGCTATTTAATGATAAAAAACTGAAATTGGATTTTTTATAATTATAAGATAACTTAAAAGAACTTGGTTGTACTTTAAAGGATACTTAGTTATGATCTTGAGGTGACTTAATCAAGAACTATTAAACTTATTAAGAACTTGAAGTAACTTGGGGATGACTTAAGGACACTTGGAGAATGACTTAAGTAAGAAACTTTGAAGGATGACTTAGAATTGACTTGTGGGTAACTTCAGTAAGAACTTGTGGATGACTTGAGTGGGTCATGCGTGTGTGGGGTGTGGGTGGACGTGCGTGCGTGGGTGGGGGTGGGGGAGGGGCGGCGGTGGGTTGGGGGTGGGGGGGGAGGTGCGTGCGGGGGTAGGACAAAACACACACACAAACAAACAACAAACACACAAACAAACAAACACCACACATAGACAACAGTGCTTGTAAGACATGGCCTAGTTTGCTGTGCTCCTCTTTTCTCACCAAGGCTTGCAACTCTAGGCAGAGTTACAGCAATTACTGCGTAGCCGAGCTTTATGGCGCTCTAAGCGCCAGTAGAGTAACAGCCTCATTGTATATTTGGAGCATTAATAAGATAGTGCTAGCCACACACTACTCCTCGCCATACGGTAGATGTACTAAGGTCTTTTTGCCTAACCCACTAGTTTGTTTTGCCATAACATTCAAAATTCGTTACCATTGCTAAGCACACTGCGTTTTGTTAAACAACAAAACAGCCAACAGTACTAGATTTAGAGTCAAGTTCATACTACAGCGTGGCTCGTGCGCTTTCCTAGGTCAAACAGGCGAGCCGCCTGATTGACCCAGTATTTGCTTGGGTGCTTTCTAGCCGAGCAATGCGGCAAAAGGCCAGCAGCGTAAGTAAAACTAGCTGTGGAAGTGGCTCAATTACTCCTGCCATTCAGGTTCTAACACCGTCATGTGTAATCATGCAGAATGCTTTAAAGTTGGTTGATTTGGTATGTATTTCAGAATGAGTTTTCGTTTGTTGTATAACTCATTGACAGGAAATCGCGAGTTTGGGAAAAGTGTGGATAAGAATAGAAACTAAATGACTCGTCAATTAGTCTTCTTGCACGAGCTTTAAATCAACCAGCTAATCTTCTCAGATAAACTCCCAGTTTTTTGTTTTTGAGACTGTTTCAAAATTGTCTTTGCTTTTTCTGATAGCCAATCCCTAAAAAAAAAGGGGGGGAGCCTGATAAAGAGATTTTCCGTTCGTCCCTTCTTCACTGAGTAACAAGCCCGTGTGAAGTGGGGGTCATTTCTTGAACAGATTTCAAAGTTTTGGGTTTCTTCAAATGGATCGAAGGCAGCTCACTAAGCTGTTTCAAATAATTTGTCAAGATCTCACTGAAGTTCCGTTTTTTTGTTTGAGGAAAACAATAAACGAAATGCTTCCCGATTGCCTTTGAGGGAGTAGAACAAGCCGCCCGCTCAATTTCTTTGGCAAAAACTTTGGCCATGGCCTCATGATAAACAATGTATTTTTCCACAAGATTAGTCTGAGATATCGAAAGTTTTTCCTGCGAAATAACTACACTTCATCCATTTCCTTGATAATATTAGTGTCCACTTCCAGCACTCGCAGAAAACAGATATATCACGTCCCTGACTCGCATTTTTTTAACACACACAAGTTCTCTCTGAAACGTCTTTTTTTTTTGTAGGCAGCCCGCCGGTCGAATTGAAAATGGCGGCGGCGGTGTATGGGGAGCACCAACACAAAGTTTCACGGTGATTTAAGCTCGGCACTTGATTATAAGAGGCAAGCCGTCTCGCATCAGTTCCCTGCCAACACTGCCCGCGTGGCAGCGCGGGCTGATGTTATATGTGGGATGGGAGGAGCGGGCAGCAGTATGATTTATTAGCCTCTCAGTTGGTCGGCAGTGTGTAAGGCGCGCGCGCACGCGTGTATATGTTCTGTCTGGCCCATGTGGGGGGTGTGTGGGGGTTGTGTGTTGTGTCACGTCATGGGGATTAGGGGGGGGGGGGGGATGAACGAAACTGTGAACAGCTTCCCAGATCAGGTTTGTTGTTGTTTTGTTGTTTGTTGTTTTAGATCAGTTTACCCCGGCCCATGTTGACACCCTTTTTCGTCCCGTTCCTGCCCAGTTTTGATACTGCTTCTCCGGAGTCCCTGTCCCGGTTGAAGTGACACAGTGTGAGTGCCTGGTTCAGTCTCGGTGTACCAACACCTAGCCATGCGCTCGCTCAGTCTGTGCTGTCATGCCAACAAGTCGTGTACCCTGCCGCTCTCTGGGTGTGGTGTGTCTGGCCCGCCTCTCTGTCTGTCTGTCTCTCTCTGTCTCTCTCTTCCTTCTGTCGGTCTGTCGGTCTGTTCCTCTCTGAGCGCGCGCGTGTATGAGCCCAAAAACGTGGTGGAGTAGCAAGATGAGTCAAAGCGGTGTTTGACGTTCTCTGCAACGGGTTCATTATTTGAACTGAGACATTGTTTTGCCCGCAGCACATGGGCACCCCCCAAAATAAGTTCTAACTTGCCATGGGTAAAAAATGTGCTGCATGTCCTCCCACACAGGAAGACCTAGCGTCTTGCATTAAGCAAAATTACCATTGACAAAGCTGTAAATAAAATATAAAATGGATTTGGTAAGCAAACTTCCAGCCCTCAACAATTTTTCCATCCATCAAATCCTTCAACTGGGATGTTCATAATTGAATAATTCATAAGTTCAACCAACCAATATTTAGTCCCTCTTCTGATTCTTTCTTGCACACAGACAGCACAAAAAAAGAAGCATGAACCAGCCCTACACAAACACACGCACCATAGATATAAGTTTTCCTTGTGCACATGACTCTGTAACATTCCACTTTGAACATTGACTTGCCAGTTTGATGCACACAGATGAGCTTACAGAAACAGACGAAAAGAAAAAATCAACACTTACCCCCTTGAAAAGAAAAAACAAAAACAACAACATAAACCATCCACCTCCGTTGAGCAAAACTGGGTCATCCGCTGCTATCCCACACCCTTACAATGAATATAAGTTCCATGAGGCAGAGAACACGATGCCTATCACACATTGGAAACAATATCTGCATATTGACGATTTTCTATTTTAACTTCCCCAGATATTTTACTGTTAGCTGGGCCTGAATTTGGTCATTGCTTTAACTTCTTGAATATCGAGTGCGACCCCTTGTTGCCAAATTTGCTCCAGGGGCCAACAGTCTGAGTCGCACTATTTTGTGTTATTTTATTTTACTTTTTAACATGCGCGCTGGTGACCTACTCGTTTTTGAGCGAACCAGTATTTTAGGAAGAAGAAGAATATAGCCATCCAAAACATTCACACGATCCGCTTTCATTTTGACTCGAACCCTTATGTCGGACACGTGATATCTTCGCAGCTACCAATAATACACACACAAAATTGAACAAAAATAATAGATAAACGATTTAAAGAAAACTCGATTGCGAAGAAAACAGATCGCCACTGATTGTTCATTTGATGTTTTAGGGTCGTATATTTACAATAACCAACTGCAACAAAGAGAAAAGAAATTCGTTCAAAAAGCACACGGCAAACACATCCAGTCACGTGAGACACGCCATGCTGTTTAAGGGGACGATTGCCAAGTAAATAATGTTATGACAATGTTGCAACTTACAGATACACACAAAACGCACAATATCGACCAAATTTTCAGACATGAAACGTTTAAAGTGCAGTACAATTCCACACAACTTAACTTTTCGATTGTCCGCTGTCGTGAGGGGAATCACTTACTGTCCGTAGCAGACGACAGGGCCCCTGTGCTCCGGTACACGCGCGTCTATGCTCTGCAAGGTCAGCCAGCGAGTGTATGGCAACAATTTGTTGGTCACCGTCTTAATGACTACCTTGCCGTTCTTGGTCCACGCCTGTTTACACACTGATGTATCGTCACTGACGGTGCACAGCAAGACGTAAGCGCGAGGGGTCAGATCTTCCACAATCACAGTTCTTGTGCTTTCAGTTTTGATCGGGCATACAATACAGTATCACGGATCTTTCTTGAAATAAATCGAACTATGATTCCCCGGGGAGCCCTCTCTTTCCCCCCCTCTGGACGTGTTTTCCTACCCCCAGTCTGTGCACAACCTCAATGTCCCCTCTGTCCACCTTCACCTGCAGCTTGTCGCGGAACAGCGCCAACACCTTCCTTTCACACTGCTCCGCCGTCTCCTCCCTGCTCCCGCTCGTCTCCTCCGCCACACCGAAGACCCTCAGGTTGTTCCTCCTGACGTAGGCCGACACCTCCTCCGCTTGCGGCCTGCCACCTCGGCTGCGAATTTCGCCTCCCTCACCTGGCTCCGTAGTTCTTCTTCCCTCTTCTTCGCCTCACTTAGGTCCTGCTTCAAGCTGTCGTTTTCGTTTTTGAGGTCGAAGATTGCTGCTCTCAGCTCTTCTACTGTTTGGGATAGTTTCGCGATGACGGAGCTGTTAGCGCACAGTTTCAGCATAATGTCTTCATTTGTAACGCCGTGAGACGGGGACGGGCGGGAGTCGTTATCCGGACCGGTAGCGAAAACAGCGTCAGGAGAGTCGACGTGTTCAATGGTCGCAGCTTCTTCCATGATCGCTTCTTTGTCCGATCGTGGCTCGAACGTGAATCGCGAGAGATCTTGGTTGCGCAGTAGGTTTTTACTTTTTTCTTGGCACTTTTGGACTGCACAGTTTCATTCGTTGCGTTGGACGAATCAAGAAGAGAAGAATCGGAGGTACTCGATCCAGACTGTGATTTAGCTGGGCGTTTACGGTTCATCGGTTCCAGTTTGAAAATGAACTATAATACGTTGATTTTTATCTCATGGTCTTGATTTAAAGTGCCAACTTACTGTGTGAGGTCGCAGCAGTTGATTTCACAACTAATTACCGGTCATGGTGCGTCCAATCAACGCACAATCTAATTTTTGTCAGAGCTACGAAAATTAGCGTCCGCTCGCACCGGTAAGCTGTGTTCACCCCCACCTGTGGACTTTTAGGCATAGTAACACCCTGCGGGGTATTTAGACTGTTCAGTTCCCGGTGGCTATTTTCACGCATTCTCCTGTTTGTACCTGTGTGAAAGATTCGCTTGGAACGGATATTATCTACCTCATGATATGTGGACTTTGTGCTGTCAGAGTTGTGGTGCGAGTTGCTGTCTGTTGAGTGAAGGGTACACAGTGAGATTTCTGTTGAGTTGTATCCCATTGCTCATCAGTTTGCCATGTCCCCACACGCAGTCACTCATTGTTGTGACTCCTGTTTTCTTTCACGCTTTCTCATTTATACATTCATCTCTTCTCTCTCTCTCTCTCTCTCTCTCTCTCCTCTCTCTCTCTTTCTCAGGCCTCGCCTCTCTCGCTCTCTCTCTGCAATATGTGTGGATTTTCTTTTAGGAACGGTAGTTGAAATTCTTTGTTTGTTTGTTCCTCCATTTTTTCCGCCTCCGGGTGTGCGGGGA
>JAFLJL010000980.1:40000-67500 GCA_018398815.1 Conus ventricosus
TCTGTAACTGTGTGCTACATGGCTATCAATTCTGTCAATGTGTGCCACATGGCTATCAATTCTGTCAATATCTGCCACACGACTATCAATCTGTGAATATGTGCCACATGGCATAAATTTTCCTGAATTGTGCCACATGACTATCAATTTTGTAACTGTGTGCCACATGGCTATCAATTTTGGGGAATATTTGCCACAGCTATCAATTCTGTCAATATGTGCCACATGGCTATCAAGTCTGCCAATACGTGCCACTGACTATCAATTTTGTAACTGTGTGTCCCCATGGCTATCAATTCTGTAACTGTGGTGCACAGGGCTATCAATTCTGTAACTGTGTGCCACATTGCTATCAATTCGTAAACTGTGTGCCAATGACTATCAATTCTGTGGATATGTGCACATGGCTATCAATTTTTTAACTGTGTGCCACATTGCTATCAATTCTGTAACTGTGTACCAAATGGCTATCAATTCTGTGGATATGTGCCACATGGTTTCAATTCTTAACTGTGTGCCACATGGCTCTCAATTCTGTAACTGTGTGACATGGCTATCAATTCTGTAACTGTGTGCCACATGACTATCAATTCTGTCAATATGTGCCTTATTACTATAAATTCTGTTAACTGTGCACACGACTATCAATTCTGTCAATATGTGCCACATGACTATCAATTCACTAACTGTGTGCCCCATGGCTATCAATTCTGTCAATATGTGCCACATGATACAATTCTGTCAATAGTGCCACATGACTATCAATTCAGTACTGTGTGCCGCATGGCTATCAATTCTGTAAATATGTGCCACATGACTACAATTCTGTCAATATGTGCCACATGGCTATCAATTCTGTAACTGTGTGCCCATGACTATCAATTCTGTAAATGTGTGCCACATGACTATCAATTCTGTAACTGTGTGGCGCATGGCTTGAATTCTGTAACTGTGTGCCACTGACTATCAATTCTGTAACTGTGTGCCACATGACTGTCAATTCTGTAACTGTGTCCCCACTGGCTATCAATTCTGTAACTGTGTGCCCATGACTATCAATTCTGTAACAGTGTGCACAGGGGCTATCAATTCTGTCAGCATATGCCAATGACTATTAGTTCTCAATATGTGCCACATTACCATCAATTCTGTCAATTGGGGCGACATGACTGTACAATCTGTAGATATGTGCCACATGACTATAAATTTCTGTCAATATGTGCCACAGGGACGATCAATTCTGTAAATATGTGTCACACGATATCTATCAATTCTATGAATATATCCCACATGACTATTAATGGTCATATGTGCCACACGACTATGAATTCTGTCGAATGTCCCACATGACTTTTAAACTCTGTAAAATTGTGCCCATGACTATCAATTCGTAAATATGTTCCACGGGGACTATCTAGATCTGTGGGGATCGAAAGTGCATATTAACTCCCCTAAGCTTCTCCAACGTTGTAGGAGTTGTCTGGATTATTTTCCGCCCCGTGAATGGTTATTTTTAAAATGACAGCTTTCGGTTTTTTATTTTTAAAACCACATCCTTGGCAAAGTATTGGCTGTTTTATTGAGAATGTTCTGAATTTCTGATTCTTCTTTTTGTTGATCGGTTGGTACAACTAGTACCACCGACTGTTTGCTCGGGTAACTCTGTGAACCTTTTGTGGTGACTGGTTAGCGCTGTGTGCACAGTTCAGAAGGTGGGATTCGTAAAAATTGTTTAGGGACTATGGGAAATTTCACCGCTTTCTAGCCCCAAAACCCGTCTCATTTATAGTGGTCTTCAACCCATGTTTGAGGTGTAACAAAGCAACGACAGAGCTGTAGGAGGTATTCCAGTTTTTGAGACTTCGGCTGGAAAGAATGTCAAGGTTTTATTGTGTTTTATTCTACCTCTTCTTTTCCCTGTAAACGTTTTACTGTTTGCTCACATTCATTTAATTCTGCTCCGGATCGATTAACTATCGGCAGCATTTGCCAAACCTTCGGAAATTTGGAATTGGAGTTGTTCATGTTTTGTACTAAAAAATTAGAACTATGCATAATTTTATACCTAAGGTTTTGCCAAAAAGTTTTTTTGCAATTACTGTAATGGTTATTATCATCGATTTGATAATAAACAAACATTTTGTCCTAACTCTGACTGTGTTATTTCAACAACCCATCGGAGAGTTCCTTGTCGCACTCTGATATGTCCTTGTGGCGACGAGTTAGTAGCTATAAATTCTAACGCTCTTACATTAATTACGGATGATCTAAAATTTTTTTTACCTGAAGAAGAACTCGCCCACATACGAAGATTAAGATTATCCTTGGCCATTTTTGATTAAAAATAGAATACCCCTGGGATGCGAGAACGTTCCATGCATAATGATTTATTGTCTTCAAGCAGAAAAATTCTGTTGATCGTTTGACTGCGCTGTTATGATCACTGTGTAATGCAGTCAGTTTTGTTGTGTGGTGTCATTGAATCAAACTAAAATCTAAATGCAGCGACTTTGGGAGCGAATCAACTGATGAGGAAAAAGTGACCCCGAGCCAAGTGACGAGAAACGGATTCCCATCTCAACGCATTCTGTTTTTCCCGATGAAGAGGAGCTGACCAGCAACAGCCATCCACGTTGATATCTCTTTAGCAAAAACAAAACCTTTGAAACTTCCCTTTCCCCAGCCAAAGCAAAGAAGAAACCAGAATATTTGGACGAAGGCAAATTTACCCAACCCGACACAACATTCAGGGGCAAAGTTTTGGAGCCCCCAGAGAGTTATGACCTGCCTTTCTCTTCATTTCTTTCTTGAGTCCTCGCTGATGACATGTGCAGCTGCTGACAACCAAAACCAACCAGTACGGCGTAAAAAAAAACAACTGGAAAGTCAGTCAGTTGGCACCACCAAAAAAGAACTTGAGCAAGTGATTGGTATGTTTTTCAGAACGGGCTTTTTTATAATGCTTTGGGAAAAGGTGTTACTGGGAAACAGTACCGATATGAACTTGTTGTCATCGCGCTTCGTGGGTTCAGTACGCAGTACGTCGACAAAGCAGGGACAGCTCTAATGTCGTACCATTCACTTTGTTACAACAACACACGCAGGAAGAAGAAAAGAACGACAACTCTGGAAATTGACCATGGTTGGACAATCAGAAGAACTGCCAGAAATAGTGCCGAGGAGACTAACTAGACGAGATGTGTTCCATTTAAAAGAAATCGTATCTGAAACAGTAGTCCAACGGAAAACCACAACTTTCCACTGCATGCCTCAATGACTGCAATGATGAGCGGGCTCCACTCACGCCAAGAAAAAAAAAACCCGTAGACATCTGTTCAAACCCAACGCATCCCGGTCAAACGACACAAATGAAGAAGAAGGGAGGACACCATGGCCAGAGTTTGAGTGTCTTCCCCACTTGTGGCTGTGAAAGGTACGACATTGAGCGCACGCATGTCGAGTACGTCTGAACCCACGAAGCGTATGACGTCAAGCAAGACACACGGCCGTCCAGCGGCTACAGTCATCAAGAACATACTGACTCCATAAAAAACCGAAGCAAACAAGCTGAAGGTAGGCGTTTTTGTCACAAGTACAGTGGAGCGAGAATAAACGTATTTATTCATTCACGGTAAGTTGAAAGTCCGCAATATCCTTTGTGTGAAAATCCCAAAGGGCACGTGCAAACCAGCTTGAAGTCCTTAATTGCCGTGTGTGGCCCCCAATTTGCATGGACAAACTGCTTGAACCTGCGGCCTCCCTTGAGTGGGCCAGGTGGTTGATGCTCCCTTGGCACACCGCCCAACATGGACGATGGCCTGGTGAAGTTTTAGCGCTGTTGCTGGTCGTGGGCGCAGGAGGTCCAACCGTCTGCCAAGTTCATCCCAAAAATGTTCTATTGGGTTTAAATCGGGACTGAGGGCTGGCCAGGGCAGCACATTGATGTTGTTATGCTGACGAAATTGCTGGGTGGCCCTGGCTGTGTGTGGTCTTGCATTGTCCTGTTGGAATGTCCAGTTTAGGTGTTGCGCAAAAAAAGGAACGACATGGGGTCTGAGCACCTGGTTGATGTAGCGCTGTGCATTGACACCCTGTCCGCGACCAGGACCAATGTTCTGAAAGATGACTGGTCCTATGGCGTGGTTAATACCAATTGCACCCCATATCATAACGTTCGGGCCTCCCCAGGGGTTCCGCTCTACCACACAGGAGTCAGCATAGCGTTCACCAGGTCGACGCCATATTCTGACACGACCGTCAGCCATGTCAATACAAAAACGGCTCTCATCTGAGAACAGTATGCGTCCCCACTGCTGCCTGCGCCAGTTGATTCGGGCTTGTGCCCACTGCAGCCTGTCCTGCCGGTGTCTTGGTGTCAGTACCGGACCTCTGTGAGGACGCCTACATGCCAGCCCGTTCTCCTGAAGACGCCGCCGCACAGTGTTGAGGCTGATTCGTTGCTGGAGATTCCCAGGCACCTGTCAAGCAGTGTTAGCGGCTGTTTGCCGCCTGTCCCGCAGATAGGTTCGAACAAAATGGCGATCCTCTCTTGGTGTGGTGACCCGAGGACGGCCTGGCCGGGGACGATCATCAGTGGTACCAGTGACTCGCATGCGGTGCTGCAGACGATAGATGGTTGAGATGTGGACGTTAAAGATGTTGGCGACCTGCCTGGCATCCCCACCAGCCTCCAGATGGCGCTAGAGCACGATTGCATCCTCTGCTCGTAGTGTTGGCATCTCTGTAGCGCTCAGAACGGCAAGTCAATCTGAACCTTGTAGCGCGCGGCTTTATAAAGGCTGCATGCCTGCCGTACTTGTCCGCGGGTTAACGTTTGCTCGGCATGGTGTGCACGTGTTCTCACATGCAGCAACCAGTTGCCATTTTGTTGACCCTCCAATGCCGGGTAATGATGTGTAGCTCACACAAATTTTTTCAAACTGCACGTGAGCTTGGACCAAACAACTTGCCACAATGGTCCAATATTGGATGTCTCTCCCCTTTTTCATCCCGAAAATAGCCTTTCAATTTTCGCGTTTTTTTTATGGAAGTCAGTATACAATGTAAATATGGGAGGGGGGAGGGGCGTGGACTTGCCTAACTGGTTATGTCGTCAAAACACATGTTCCGCATGAAGTCAAATTGAGGTACTTGTACTTCTTCTGGCGCACAGTTTCGCATGAAGCTGGTCAATGCCTGGTCCTCATATCGCCGTGTCTGCAAGCTTCTGGCATGGCGAACGATATATTCACAACCAGACCTCTTCCAGCAAAAGTGGCGACGCTGCCGATTCAGCTGGATGCGAAAGGCGAATAAGCGGGCATGGTCATCTGAGATGCCCAGCTCAACCCCTCATCTTTTGCCACTAAGTAGAAATCTCTGCAGACATGCTAAGAGGGTAGATGTCGGATTAGACGGCTGAGACAGATGACCGTCAACGTGCAAAGTACGCCAGGTAAAATGCGACATCAGCGATAAATGAAGGAGTGACCTCTGCTACACAGAGGAAAAGAACCCTTCAAGAGCGTTCCACTTCGGAGTTACTCTTATTTTTCCGTGTCCTTGAAGGCATACTGTTCTTGACTGCAGATCTTAGTTTGTCAATGCGAAGTTTTGCATAAGCCAAATTCATAATTATCTAGAGTTAAAACATATTCTAGGCCTCTGAGGTTACGATGTATAAAGGCATGGCAAAATTGGGCACCCACCCAAGACAACAATATTAAGATGTACAGTGAACAAGCCACTGAATACCCCACCAAACTCACTAAAATTAAATACACAATGAATATGGCCAATTGCATACACCAAAGACAACATATTAAGATATACAAGAAAACTCCGTTGTCACGCAACTTAGCCCAGTTAAGCCAGTTATCCACAATTTCTAATCAAGCGACCGCCTTTACGACGTGCATGCAAAGGCAGGAAATAATTCTTGCATTCACGATGCTTTTCAAGCCGCGTAATAGTTATAGCTATTAAAAAACAGCTTTCCAAGGAAAGGAACAGACACTGGTAGGAAGTACGAAAGAACAGACCAATAATAGATCGATGGAACAAGTTTAGACGCGACCTGCTAATGGCAGTGTGTACGATATTTACAGCAACTGAGAATGCGTCGCGTGTTTTCCCTTAACTTCACGTTGGTAACGTGCTAACTCAGTACTGAACTTTTCAGCCTACTGAACACATTTCAACTGAATTTGAAAGGAAGTTTAAACAAAATCTACTAGAGGTCAGGGACAATCAAATTACAAGACAAACAACATGTATGTGTTCTTCAGGCAAATAACATTCAGGACAAAGAAAAACGAAGAAAAGCCAATCACTTATCTTCTCAAAATTCGGCGTAGATGGGTCGGAAAGCGTCGAGCTTTTGTGGTTGTAGTTTGTTTGTCCCTGTTATCTGGCGGATTAATAATTTGATTTCCTGTTAAAATGTGTTTCAGTATCCGCCCTGCCATGTCACTGCGCTTTGAAACTCCATTCAACTGTCTTACATTAGAGCAGAAAGCACCTTTTGTGGTAATTGTTAAACTGTATGTTATGGCGCCGATGAATTTTGTCCTTCGCACTGAAAAGTTCTTGAAAGCCCACAGAGCACTAAGTTGGCTGCAGTAAGTAACTATCCCATTTTTAGGATAATACTAATGTGGTACCAAATATCTGAGAAACAAAACCCATCACTGCATCTTCTGTGATGGTCCCTGTTAGTCTTTTTGTTTCCATCAACACATCTGTTAGCAACCGCGGGTATATTGATAAGATGATTCTACAAAAGCCTCAGTCACCTCTCTTCCATTTGCCTCCTGCCCTCACCAGACAGAGCAGTTTAATTTCTCGGGTAGATTCCGACGTTAGACGAAATGCCAACCATGATTGTTGATATGGGCCTCCGTGATTCCAAGTGCTGGCGCTGATGTGGTAAGGCCAGAGAGTTGGGATCAGCAGAATACTGCAGACAAACCAGACTTTGCAACAGAGCCGGGAAGCCACACTGTTACATCTTCTGCAGGCTTTCTTCTGCGTTAGCTGGATTTCTTCTTTTCCTTTGTGTCATTTCAAGAAGGCAGTGTGGGCAGCGGCGTAAATTGGAAACAGGACTAAAAGAGAATCAGTGCGCCACTAAACAAGGATGATAAAATGAATTATAAATTTAAAAAATAACGCGTTTTGACGACTAGGCCTTTTGCAGGCCAACAATTAAATCAAGATCAAGACAATGAAAGCGGAGGACGACAGAACGTCATTTTGTCACTTCCATTCGGATTTTGACTTGATAAACGACTTAAAAAACTACAGAATTGATCTGAGGGTTAAGGGCAGAGATTGCAGCTTAAAATGCTAATGCTAATGCTAATAATGATAATGATAATAATAACAATCACAATGGTAACAACACCAAGGATACAGATAATAATAATAATAATAATAATAATAATAATAATAAAAATATAAAATAATAATAATAATAATAATAATAAAATAATAATAATAAAATGATAACAATAATAACAAAAACAACAATAATGATAATAAAATAATAAACCGAGGACAATTTCTATAATGCCCCATCCAGACAAACGTAGGCACAGGGCGGCTTTAACAAGATTTAGCATTCAACTTGCAAATTATACGCAACACACACACACAGACACACACACACACACACACACCACCCACACACACACACATCACACGCTACGCACGCACCACGCACCACACACATAATGCTGCTGCTGAATAATAATAATATAATAATAATAATAATAATGATGATGATAATAATGATGAAATAGTCATGAAATAATAGTGATAATGATAATAAAATAATAATAATAATAATAATAATAAAATAAATAATAATAATAATAATAAAATAAAAAAAAAATGATGATGATGATGATGATGATGATGATGATGAGATGAAGATGAAACAACAAAAACAAGCAACAATACAACATCAACAACAACAACAATAATAATAATAATAAATTTAATAAATAAAAATAATAAATAATAATAATAATAAAAAAAATAATGATATGAGATGAGATGATGATGAGAGGATGATGATGGATGATAATAATAATAACAAAATAATATTAATAAAGGATGATGATGACGATGAAGATGATGATGATGATGATGAGATGGATGATGATGATGATTATGATGAAGATGAATAACGACGACGACGATTGATGAGGGAAGGTGATGAATGAAAAAATGATAAAATCTGATAATGAGATGATGATGATAATAATTAAAAAAAAAAGGGGGGGGGAGGGGGGGGTATAATAATAATATATAAGAGAATAATTTGAATAAGAATAATGTTAATGACACGATGATATTTACAATGATAATGATGATAAGATGATGATATGATGATGATGATGATGATGATGAATGATGATGATAGGAAAATGTTATACCTCCCATCACCACCACCACCACCACCACTACTACTACAACTACTACTACTTCTACACTACAACTACAACTTACAACTCTCTACTACTACTACTACTACTACTACAACTACTACTACTACTACTACTACTACTACTGCTGCGTGCTGACAGATGCTGCTGCTGCGCCTGATAAAGATGATCTACTACTACTACGACTACTACTACTACTACTACTACTACTACTGCTAATGAATAATGACAATACACAACACTAAGAAGAAAATAGAATAATACAACAACAACAACAACAACAACTACAACAACAACAACACCATGTTTATGATAATGATAATAATCGGCAGCGGACGAAGGGATGGACAATAATTAAAAAGACGAGAAAAAGCAGAAGAGTGAGGAGAAGAAGAAGGAGTGGAGAAAGAGAAGGAGAAGCCATAAGAAAGATAGAAGTATCGAAAAATGCCATAGTCATTAATAGTTATAATCATAACATTATTGTTTCTCCTCTCTCTGTTTCCATTGTAACTGCTAGCTTTTCCCCTCATCGATCAGTCTTATAACCTTTCCTCCCTGTTATTCTATTATTATCATTATTATATTATTACTTATATTAATATTATTATTATTATTATTATTATTATTATTATATTATTATCATTATTATGATCATCATCATCATTGTATCATAATAATAATAATAATACATAATAGATAATAATAATAATAAAATAATAATAATAATAATAATGATCAAACTATAATTATATTGCTTGTTATTATACTATTGTGTATTGTATAACTTTTATTACTGATATTATTATATCATCATTATTATATTATTAAACAAAGAAAACACTCCGAAGTGCTGGGGAGGACCCTGAAAAGCACCGTCTACACCTCCTTTAGAGCAGTCCTGTAACCACCCTTGGAGGCCTGGCGCTGTGTTGACGATGGGTACAGGCACGCGCAGAAACACTCCATTAAGATTATCAAGGGACATAACAGCTCCTGAACAGAGGAAAATTAGACTACAGGATGCAGCTCATCACAGCCTTAAAGTAGCATCCCTCATGGTGGTACCAGCCTCGTATTTCCATGACTGCAAGCCCACCGGCGAACAACACCACCCTCCACTGCCGAGCAACCCCGACAGACCCACCCCACCCCTGCCCACGGACAGATAAGACGGTGGCCACTCCAGACACAGCCAAGCTTTCGCCATACGGTCTTATTGTGCCCTCAGGAGAGAGAAGCCAAATTGTAGTCTTCCACTGCAACCGAACTTCCCTTGGTCATGGTCTTTCCTCCACCGACACTGACCTTTCGCCAGTGTCAGCCTATTACGCAAAGAAGAAAAAGAAACCACCCCGAAGCTGCTGGGGAGGACCCAGAAAAGCACCGGCATCACCTGCCTTTAGAGCAGTCCCTGTACCAACCCTTGAGGCCTGCCTGCTGTGTGGACGAAATGGGTACAGGCACGCGCAGAACACTCCAATAAGATATCAAGGGACAATCACTGCTCCTGAACAGAGGTAAATAGACTATCAGGATGCAGCTCAACACAGCGCTTAAAGTAGCATCCCCATGGGTGTAACCAGCCCGTATTTCATGACTGCGAGAGGCCCACCGGCGAAAAACACCACCCTCCAGCTGCCGAGCACACCCCACAGACCCAACACAGCAACCCATGCCCACGGACCTAGATGGAAGACGTGCCACTCCAGACACAGCCAAGACTTTTCGCCATACGGTCTTATGGGCCCTCAAGAGAGAATCCAAAGTTGTAGTCTTTCCCCACCTGTCAACGGACTTTCCCCCTGTGGCAGTGGGTCTTTCCCACCGTCACTGGACCTTTCTTCCAGTGTCAGCCTAGTTAAGGCAAAGAAGAAAAAAGAAACGACCCGAAGGTGCTCGGGAGGAACCCAGAAAAGCACCGTCCTTCACCTGCCTTTAGCGCAGTTCCTGTACCACCCAAGGAGGCCTGCTCAGTGTGAAGATGGGGTCTTATTATGTCTTGTTGTTAAGATGATGATGATTATAATAATAATAGTAATAATAATAATAATAATAATCATAATAATAATAATAATAATTATTTATTAGTATTATTATTATTATTATTATTAATATTATTATTATTATCTTCACAGCAGCCTCCGTCGGGCATAGCTGCTATGGATAGAGGATATCCGACCTAAAATTTAGCTATCTGTCTGCTCGAACCCGAGCAGCGTCGCCTGTGCTGTAAACCGATGCGCGAGTGGCAGCCTCCTTCGCAGGCGGTGAACATGTGTATGTTGACGCGGATTGTTGGCTGTCATTCCCCTTTCCGCGGCTCGCTTGTACTGCTGCAGCACTTCATTTTGTCTTCGCCGAATCTGCAGCTGTTTCTTGAGAGTGCTTCTCCAGCGTTTGCGATCTTCTGCGATGTCCTCCCAAGACTCAGTGTTTATCTCTAGCGCCTTCATGTCTCTTTGCTAACTCTATTTGTACTCAGCTTGTAGCGCCATGCTCCGGCCCTGCGGCAAGCTCTCCATAGAGACGTCTTTTGGAATGTGAACCGTCCTCTAAGCGGCGAACGAGGCCCAGCCAACGCGAGCCGACGCTCGTCTAAGCAGGGTTATACATGTAGGGAGGCCAGCGGCGAGCAGGAACATCTGTGTTTGGTCACCCCTGTCTTGACTAGGAGATGCCGAGTTATCCCGGAGGCTTCTGTGTTGGAAGGAAACGAGCTTTTTCCTCCCGACAAGCAGCTGATCCTTGTCTTACAGCCATACAGCAAGGTGCTGAGAACGCAGGCGCTATACACACCATCGTTGTCTTTGTGGTCAGCTTGGATTTGTCCACATTTCTTTGTGTGATGCGGAGCGAGTGTTTGTGGCCTGCTTTCCCGATCCTCTTGTCGATCTCCGTGTCAAGGAGAGGTTTATCGGTGAATAGTGAGACCCAAGGTAAATGAATTGATGGAAGGCTATCAAAGCACATATTCATCAATGGTGAATGGCTGTGGTGACGGCATGTCCTTGACCCTGGACATTTGTCTTCTTGAGGCATGATAATCCACACCAGTGTCGTTGCAGGCCTGGGAGAAGAGCGTCCATCAGCAACTGCATTCCCCGCTGGGTTGAGGGTCGCAACAGCGGCATTATCGGCAAACAACATATCTCTGAGAGGGCTTCGCGGTACCTTTGTCCATTGCTCTTAGCGGGCCGAGACTGAAAGCCTGCCATCTGACTGTCCGAAGGTAGATCCCCTCTTGCGCTGTGTTGAATGCATGCCTCAGGAGGAGAGCAAAGAAGATCCCCAAGATGGTGGGGGCAAGGACGCAGCCTTATTTACACCGCTGCGTATGTCGAAGGGCTTGGAGAAGTGGCATTACACTGCACAGGTCCCATTCATGCTGGAGTGGCAGGACTCGATTCAGCTGCTCCGTGGGGGCAGATGGGGAGGGGGGGGGGGGCAACTGATCTTTCGGAGAGCCCTGAAAAAGACCACCTCTGCTGACTAGGTACGAAGGCCTTGTGAGGTCGAATGAATGCAATATACAATTATCATCATCATCATCATCATCATCATCCATCATCATCATGTTGTTGTATTATTATTATTATTATCATTAATATTATATTATATTATTATTATTATTATTATTATTATTATTATAATTTTCATATTATTTTCATTATATCATTGTTGTATGTTGTCACCACTATCGTTATTATCACTAAAGTTGTTGTTGTTGATGTGGGGTTGATATATCATGTTCTTATTTTTTGTTACTCTAATCATTCCTGTTTTTTTTTTCCCTTAAAGTATCATATTACAAACATGACTACTTTCATTGTTTAATACTCTAATGGGTGCATTTTTATTCATTTGTATTTCCTAAATTTCTATGCATTTTATTATATTAAAACGTTGTTTTATTCTTAATGGCCTTCCCCATTTTCAAAAGTTTTTTTTAATTATCGTTTATGTTGTTTTTTTTTATAAGAACTGTAACATTTGTATATTTCTTCGATTACATCTTAATATCTTTCCTGTTTTCTTTACTCTTATCTCTCCTCTCCACCCTTCTTCTTCTCCCATCTTGTCTTCTTCGTCTTATATAGTAATATTAGTAGCAGTAGTAGTAATAGTAGTAGTAGTATAGTAGTAGTAGTATAGTAGTAGTAGTAGTAGTAGTAGTAATAAATAGTAGTATTAGTAGAATATGTGTGTGGTAGAAGTTGTAGAAGCAGCAGCGGCAGCAATAGTAGTAGTTGTTGTTTGTTGTAGGAGTAGTTGCATTATTGAGGGGGGGGGGGGGGGGGGGGGGGGGGGGGTGGCGGCCTCAGTCCTTCTTTCTCTTCTTCTTCGTCTTCGTCTTAGTAGTAGTAGTAGAAGTAGTAGTAGTATAGTAGTAGTAGTAGTATAGTAAGTAGTAGTAGCAGCAGGACAGCAGCACAGTCTAATAGTGGGGGTTACTTAGTAGTAGTAGTAGTAGTAGCAGCAGCAGTAGCTCTAGTAGTAAGTGTAGTACATTATTATTATTATTTATTGGTATTATTATTATTACATTCTTCAATATCATTTATTGTTATCATTGTTTTTCATTTATTGTCATTATTATTATTATATTGTTTATGTTCTCATCTCATCATCTTATTATAATATTACTCTTTTTTATCAGTATGATGATGATGTGGTGATGATCCATCATCCAAATTCTTGGAAATATTCACTCCGTCCTCTCCTTCGTTATCATCAATATCCATTATAGCAGTTATTATTAGCATTGTTGTTAACTTAAAAAGCGAGGTGAAGCACATTTTAAAAATAAAAGGATATTCTTTCCATAAGACAATGCAAACAAACCAAGATATTGTCCTGTTATCTGTTTAACTGTAATTGGTCTGGCGGACCTATATCCGTTTCTTTTAACAAGGTTTTAATAATAATTAGTTTATGTAAAACAAGCATATATATTATTGTTATTCTTACTATCATCATCATCGTCATCATCGTTCTTCTTCTTCGTATATTATTACTATCATTATATCAGATCAGCAGGCAGCAGCTGCAGCGTTTTCATTCTGACTCTGCATGTCTCCTCCCTTACCTCAGCCCCTTCCCCCCCTATATTCAGTCGTTCAACCCAATCACGACCATTGACACGACAATGAACCTGCTTCAAATGAACCCCCATAGACCAAAGTACCATGCAGAAGGGCGTTGCTTGTGCACAAACCCGACGCATTTTACGATGTCGAGGCCCCGTTTCTCTGCCCTGGCTCTTGATTGCCTTCCAGATCATAGTGGCTTCTCCACACAGCCAAATCGCTGTGATGCCTCCCATCTGGACTGACAGAACCAGTACTTCATTTTAGGTCATTATGCCTGCCGGGAACGCCACGGTCATATGCTGCCAGATAGCCTCAGTCATAGCCTGCCGTATAGCCTCAGTGAGTATGCATGCCATGGATAGCCTCCAGTCAGTATGCCCTATGCCATGATAAGCCTCATCAGTATGCCTGCCATGATAGCCTCAGTCAGTATGCATATGCCATGATAGCCTAGACAGTATGCAGATGCCATGATAGCCCAGTCAGTAGCTGCCGTGATAGCCACAGTCAGTATGCATATGGCCTGATAGCCTCATCAGTAGCCTCCGTGATAGCCTCGGTCATTATGCCTGCCGAGACAGCCACGGTCATAATTCATATGCCATGATAGCCCTCAGTCAGTATGCATAATGCAATATATCCTCAGTCAGTATCATATGCCCCAGATAGTCCTCAGTCAGTAAGCCTGCCGTGATAGCCACGTCAGTACGGCCTCCGTGATAGCCTCAGTCAGTATGGCCTGCCGTGATAGCCACGTCAGTATGCCTGTCGTGATAGCCTCCAGTCCGTATCCTGACCGTGATAGACACGGTCAGTATGCCTGCCGTGATAGCCCGGTCAGTAATGGCCTGTCCCGTGATAGCCTCAGTCAGTATGCCTGCCGTGATAGCCCCGTCAGGTATGCCTGCCGTGATAGCCACGGACAGTATGCCTGCCGTGATAGCCACGGTCAGTATGCATTATGCCATGATTAAGCCTCGGTCAGTATGGCATATCCATGATAATCCCTCGTCAGTATGCATATGCCATGATAGCCTCGGTCAGTATGCCTGCCTGATAGCCTCAGTCAGTATGCCTGCCGTGATAGCCTCCGGTCGGCCTGTTCCTAGACTGTACAAGACAGCTAACGACAGCTAAAGGTCAGCCTAGTTATTCAGTCCGCACCAAAGTATATCAAGTACGGAGTAATCAGATTGAGATTGATTGGAGGCAACAAGCTAACCGCCGTTAGATACTACCCAAAAGATGTGCACGAGGGGAAGATCCATCACAATCAGATAACTGCCTCCGCCCAACCCTCTGTGGAAAGGTTGGAAATCCATACACATCAGATACACCTTCCCGGCCAGCCCTCTGTGGCAAAGGTGGTAGATCATCACATCGATAACAGCCTCCCGGCCAGCCCTCCTGTGGGAAGGTGAAGATCCATCACATCAGATAACAGCCCTCCCCGGCCAGCCCTCTGTGGGATGGTGGAAGATCCATCACATCAGATAACAGCCTCCCGGCCACCCTCTGTGGAAACTCTTCCTTCCTGGCTAGTGGATGCCGCTGTGTTAGGAGCACAAGACATCGCCTGAAGAAACAGTTTCAGTCCACTGGCCGTTAGGACAATTCATCATGCAGACACCGTTTTCCACAAATAGCATTTCTCAAAACCACTCATTACGTTGTGTTTACCGTATCACTGGCTCTAAATTTTTGTGTGTGTGTGTGTGTGTGTGTGTGGTGTGTGTGTGTGTGTGTGTGTGTGTGTGTGTTGGGGGGGGGGGTGTTGTGTTGTGTGTGTGGTGTGTTGTGTGTGTGGGTGTGTGTGTGTGGTGTGTGGTGTGGTGTGTGTGTGTGTGTGTGTGCATTGCGCTGTATGCCGCGTGCGTGTTTATGCACGCAAACAGGCGTGTGGGAGATTTGTATGCATACGGCTCTAGAATCAACTTTGTATGGCGAGTCCAAGAAAAATGCCAAACTGTGGGAAAAAATGAAACGAACTCATTGGCAAAACATAACTTGAAACAAATTCTACGAGTCACCAGCCGCCGTGGCGAAGTGGTTAGCTCGCGGACTCCCGCTGGGAGGTCGTGGGTTCGAATCCCATCAGAAGTCATGTGTGTTTTTCGCCCCGACCGGCTCCACCCTGAGGTTGAGTTTTTTGCTGCGGATCAGTAGGGAAGACTGGACCACACAGTCAGTTACATCCACTTAAGGATGCTTTCTGAGAGTTTTGCTCAAATTTCCTGACCAACACTGCAGGTGTGAATATATCTCCGGGCCTGGTTGACGCCGGATATCTATGAAAGGAAGCGTAGAGTACAGCCCTGTCATGTAGTCTCAACCGAAATGGAAATCCGTAGCATCATCTTAATCTTCCTATTCTCATTGATCAGCAATGCTGTAAAGAAAATGTTTAATATTTTTTTATAGTTTTCATTTAATTGTGTTTAGTATAGAACTAGAGGTGCATATATTTTTATTGCATGTGTATAACGCACCCAAACTGGTAAAAAGTTTGATATGCTGATGCAGACATGTGTGTAGCCGTGCACAGGTTTGTGAGGGAGATGCATGGATCGCGTGTGCAGTTTTTTTAACGGTGAGGACTTGAAGTTTGTATGTGGGCCGGTCGATGTTGAACTGTCCTGCTGTGACAAACCGAGAGAGAGAGCGTGCGCTGTCTGCTGTTACAGACCGAGAAGCGTAATAACGCTAGTAAGTCCGGGAGAGAGAGGCCCGGGTAAGTAGAAGACAAGTGTTGTTTAAGTTATAATAAATTTCATTTTCTTTAAAACTGCTTGTATTTTTGTTTATGTTTTATGAATAGTATTACGATGAATATGTTTGACAAGTATAAGAAATTTATTCTTTTCCATTGTTTTATAGATTCGAGTGGTTCGAGGCCGTGTGAGGAGACAAGCTGTTTTTATATAATTAAAATTGTCTTGTTTGTTGAAAATGATTGGAAGATAAATATGAATTATTTTCGATTTAGCTCAGAAATTGCCGAGGTGGAGACGGAAGGGAATGGTGGTTGTTTTTCAGTTGGAGACGATGCTGAATAAATTAATATTGAAGTGTTAGTAACTGGGATAGTAATGGTTGGTGTTCCAAGACTTTGTTTGTAGAGGTGCATGCTCCGCTACAGGGAGTGAGAAGCTGAGGAGCTCCCTGCCGTAGACGGTTGAGGCTGCAACCGGTGTGAAGATGTACAGATGGCATGCTCCGCTACGGGAGTGAGAAGCTGGAGGAGCTCCCTGCCGTCGGCGTATGAGGCTGCACCCGTCGTGAAGACTTACAGAAGAAGGTTCCGCTACGTTTTGGCTAGTCGTGGAGCCAGATCCGCAGGTTGGGGTCGTTGACGTCGTCCCCCCTGGGTGAGCTTCAGGGGAGAGAGGCGACGAGGAAGACTTTGAGATCTTCAGTGGTGCTAACTAAGTGAAAAACCTTTAAAACTTTCCCATTTCTTTCATTCTACACCCGAATTCTGATGTAAAAATTTTCTAATAATTTAATAAAGAAGGTGGTGGTATTTTTACAAGTCTAAGTGTTATATCCTGGGTAAGAACGCGTATGGATAATATTGTGTTGATGTTAGATATTTATTTCTGTCTCGTCTGGCTTGACAGTGTGACCCCGCATCCCAGGGTTAGGCTATGTTTTACTAGCACACACTGAATTCATTTAAAAAGTCCATGTATATTTTATGTGTAATTTAATCCGTCACCAGTTTACGGACCTACAGTGTAAATAGATAGTTTTCCTGTAGTGTCGAGGGAGTAGTTCATTTTCCTTCCTTTGATACTGTCTATCTCCTCTTGGCTCCCTGTTGGATTGTATCTTTCATCTTTAATACTTTAATATGTTTAAGTTCATGTATGAATTCCACCCCTTTATAGTGTAGGGTATTTGTACATTGTGATAGTGTAGTTTTGTTATTGTATAGTTGTCGGGTAAATTGTTTGTGTGTTTTGTAAGTGATTACAGAATTAATACTTGCATTCTGTAGGTTTCTTTTTCTCTCCCATTGTATTTCTTATATAAATTTGTGTGGGTGTGTGTGGACTTATGATTAAACATTTGTGTGTGCTTAGAAAATTTGATACTAAAAGTAAATTTTGATTCAAACAATATTATGTGTTTTTTGTGACATATATTTCTTAATTTTGATTATAGAATTGTATTGTATTTTCAAACATGGATCCGGATAAATTTGCGGGTTGATAACCTCACAGGCAAAAAGAGTAGGTTTGGCTGGTCCAGAACTAAAGAATTTTGTGAATAAATACTTGGAAAGAAAAGAGAAAATCACACATAAAACACTTGACTTCGCCGCTAAAAAAGAAGAAAAAGAACAAAGAGACTTGGCAGCTAAAAAAGAAAAAGAACAAAGAGATAGGTCTAGTTTTTTTGACAAAGAACAAAGAGATTTGAAGCCTCAACTGATAGAGAGGAGAAAAGAAAGACTAGCTCAGTCTGGATAGGAGAGGAGAAAGAAAAGACTAGCTAGGTGGATAGAGAGTAAAAGACAGGCAGGCTCAGATAGCTAAGTAAGAGAGAAATGCAGCTGAAAGTGAAAACGAAGACAGGCTCATATTGCTAAAGACTAGAGGGCTGCAGCTGAAAGAGAAAAGGAAAGACAGCCTCAGATAGCTAAAGAAGAGAGAACGTAGCTGAAAGAGAAAACGAAAGACAGCTCAATAGCTGAAGAGTATCTAAAGAAAGAGAGAGAGTAGTGAAAGAGTAGCTAAAGAAGAGAGAAATTCAGCTGAAAGAGAAAAGAAAAGATTACACAATTAGCTAAGAGAAAAGAGAAAATAGCCACAGAGAGAGAAAGAAAGATAGGCTCAGTTTCAGCTGATAAAGACAAAGGTGAGAGAGAGTTTATGCGATGAAATTTGAAAGGAAGCCAAAGACAACAGAAAGTGAGAGAGAGGATGCTGTTACAAAAAGAACTAGCTGAAACTTGAATTAAGAGAGAGAGAAGATTAAAGTTTTCTGCGAGGTAAAACATGAGCAAGGTGATCAAACATGGCTCTCAGTCTGTACTAAGCAGTACGTTATCCTAAGGATGCCTATATTTTAATGAATCTAAGGATGATATGGACTCATACCTATTTCGTTTTGAAACATTTGCTGAGAATGTGAAATGGGATGAAAAGGATGGGTAATTACATGGTGTAACATTTAACCAAGGCAGTGCGTTGTCTTTGTAACATACTCTGTGTGCAAGTGGTCCTGTGGAATATAAAGACCTCAAGAAAGCTTTTGGCTTGCAAAGTTTCAAGTGTTACAAAAGATGGTTACAAGAATAAGTTGAAATTCTAAACCAGAGAAAGATGACTCTTTTTGTCATACGCCACTCCGTTTTACACATTTGTTGATCGTTGGGTGGGAACTTTCAGACATAGATTTGTCATAGGAATGTCCGTGATTTTTCTCTATGTGAACAAAATTTTGCTTCTGTGATGAGCAAAGAATTGGAATTTTTCTATACGTAACGATATTGAAAACATCTCTGCTGAACTCTAGAAGCGGCAGAAAGCTACCGTTTGGCTCATCAAATAAGTGTTGTCACGATGGGAACAAGTTTGAGATTGGCATGTCTACTTCAAATGGACAAAATGGTGAAAACACAGTCAGGTTACCAGACAGGGTTTCCCGTTCCCACCTTCCCATTCCAAAACCCACAGTCCCAGTACCCTCGTGTTCAAAACCAGCAGTTTTCTGAGCGTGGTGGACAGTATTTCAGGTTCAGAAGTCGTGGTGGTCGCAGAGGAAATGTCAGGAGTTTGTACTCGCAAGGATTTGTGAGATGTGTTTGAATGTGGTGTACAAGTCATTACAGAGACGAATGTCCAACATTTCAGAGAAGGGTCACGTTCTCAATCACAAAACCAGCCAAAGATGTTGGCAATGTTTCTGTTGCGTTGCAGGATTCTGTGGAAGCAGAGGTGCTGTGTTCTTCGTTTGACATTCAGAGTCTGGTTCCTTACCCATTTGTGATGGAAACAGTGAATGCTTCAGGTGTCAGTTTCTACGTGATTCAGGTGCAAGCAACCTGCAGGAGTTAGGAGGGTCACTTTGTTCGTCCAGATCAGTTATGTGGGGAAAGACGCAGACAGTGGTTACTTTTGGTGGAATACTGAAGAGTTTCCTGTCGCATCGTGGAGGTGGATACAGTGTTTTTTTCAGGTTCTCTGTTATGCTGTGTCATAGATGACCCATCGCAGATCTCATTTTGGGGAATGTTTCAAGGTGTTACTACAACTCCCATTACAGGTCTCATCATGAATGAAGTCCCCGATTGCACTGCTGTGAACAAGGGCGCAGAAAAAGCAGGAACAGAAGGAAAGGCTGAGTTAGCACATCCAGTGACGATTTGTCTTGTCAACAGAGAAATTGATCAGTTGCAGGAAAAAGATGTTTCGGGGGGGGGGGGGGGGGGGGGGGGGTGGGGGGGGGGGTTGCTAAGTTCCAAAACATGGTTCAGGCGCGAGTGTATTCAAACAAAAACAGAGTTCATGTTCGTTTTATGAAGAAAAACGTGTTTGTTTCCGTTCATTTTCCCAAAGGGATACACCTTGTCACAGATTTGGGTCCAGAGAAGTTCGACAGAAGGTGCTGTTTACAGCTCATGATGCTTTACTGCAGGTCATTGTGGTGTCAGAAAACATTTGGCTAGAGTACGGATTCCGTTTCTGGTGCCAGGAGTAGTGCAGATGTCAGAACTTATTGCAGGCATGTGAAATTTTGTCAAAAATGTTCTCAAAGGGACTACTCCTATGTTCCGTTGTCTCTGATGCCAAGGATCGAAGAGCCTTCTAAGAGTAGCAGTAGACATTGTGGTCCTTTTTCTCCACCTTTCAGAGGAACAATCACAGTATTTGTTGACAGTTGTTGATGTGGCTACTCGGATTCCCTGAGGCTATTTCCGCTCAAGACGATTGATTCGATTACTGTAGCAGAGGCATTTTTCACAGTATTTTTGTCGTCTGGTTTTTTCCAGTGGAACGACTGACCAGATAATTGTTACACAGTTCACTTCAGGACTGGTTCAATAGAGTTTTAGAGATCACTTTCCCCATCAAAGGTAGTACATTCTTCTTCTCCTTTATCAAGCTCAGTCAAATGGTGGTGGTAGAAAGATCCGATGGCACTTGAAGCCAATGATAAAGAAGATGGTAAAAGGTAATGTCAACAGTGCACAGGCAGGTTTGCTCCACTCTTGTTTGGCTTGACGTGACTGCCGAATGATTCTAGCAGGTAATCACCTTGAGTTGTTGTTTGGTCGCAGGGCTAGAGGTTCCCATAGATTTTTTTCTAGTTTGTTAACTAAACATGCTGGAAGCGAAAAATGTGCGAAGCAAAGAATGAGTGCGAAGTATGTGTTGATTTGAGAAACAACATTAGCTGAATGTGCCAGATTGCTCATGACTCGGTTTGACAAGACTGCAAAAGTACAGAAGTACATGAAAACGTTCTCGTGTTCGTTCGTTTCAAGTGTCTGACCGAAGTCTTGTATTTCTTCCTACAACTACGAACAAACTGTTGATGACATGGAAAGGTCCTACAATTGTCGAGAACTTGACTTTGACTATGTCGTTGACATGGGTGTCAAAGGAGATTTTGCATCCAAACCTGCTGAAAACACATTCACAAGGCGAGAAGGATTTGGGGCTGCTGTATGTGAGTGTGAATGGTTTGACACAACCATTTCAGGACATTCTAACCTCATACGTTTGTGCCTCAAAGATTGAATGTTGAAACTGACAATAGACATGTGTGTGACGGTCACAAAGTGAATGTTGCAGTGAGAGTTTAGGTAGCTGTTTTGCCTTCAGTCACGACACTGATGATGAACATTTAGCGAAGATACCTACTTTGGAACACTTCTACAAGTGAGAGCGTGCTCTGACGTACATCATTAACTCTGACAATTGTCTGTGAACAGAACAGAGAGAAATTTTCTGACGTATTTAGCAAGTACGAGTCAAAAAAAAATGTTTTTTTCTTTGACAAGTAATCCTGTTGTTGTACTCTGATATTTGCACGACTTTAATCTTGTGACGGCTAAAACCAGTTTTCAGGAAACATACCCTCTTCCATTTTCTTCTCAGGAAACATTAAGGAAAGTACAGAAGATGTTGAATTTAGAGTCATTGAACCGTCCCATCTCCTTATTCCGCTTCCGTGTGTGTTATGGTTAAAAAACCAGCATGGTTCCACTAGATTCTGTTGTATTACAGAGAACTTAACAAATTACTCGTACGGATGCTGAACCGATTCCCGATCCGAGGAGTTGGTATCCAAGGTTGTCTCATGCTCGTTACTTCACCAAGATGATTTACCGAAAAGTTAACTGGCAGATTCCAGTGAAGGAAGATTTAGAGATAAGACCTTTTCAACACCCTAGGGTTGTTTCAGTGGGTGAGAAGTGCCATTTGGCTTTGGTGACACGCCCAGCGACGTTTGCTAGGGTTATGCGTGCTTTAAAGTTGTGGCGAGTCAGCATGAATTTCTTCGAACGACATTCTCATCTTCAATAAGATGTGGTGTGGTCATTTGAAAGAATTTCGGAAGTGCTTAGAAAAGCTAAAGCAAGCAGGTTTGACAGCTCGTCTTCGAAGCTCTATGCTGGATTTCAAGAATTGAATCTTGGGACATATACAGTTGGTCATGGTTCCTTGTGCAGCCAGACAAGGAAAAGGTTTGAAAAGATTCTTCATGTTACTCCTCCATCTAACAAAGAGGCAAGTGCGTGCGGTTACTACTGGGGGTTGTGGATAACTACAGACGTTTTAATCCACAACATGCGTCACTTACTGCTTCCTAACAGCGATTTGTTGTCAGAAAGGCTACAAAGAAGTTTGGAGTGTCGTCGGCTTGGTCCAGTCCTGCTTTGGAGACATTGAAGATGAGGTTGTCTTCAAGTCGATTTGCTGTTGCCTAGATTTGGGGAAACCATTTGTGGTTTCGGGTCCGGATGCCAGTTCCTTCGGATCGGTGTGCTTTGTTTCAGGAGCATGATGAGTTCTTCATCCCAGTCCGCTTTCGTGAGTCGAAACTTCTGCCCAAGAAACTCGATACAGTACTATCGAGAGAGAATGCTTAGCTATGTGTGGTTATTACGAAGCTAGGTAGATATCTCTGGGGAAGGACATTTGTTTTTCCAGACAGATCAAATCGCCTTTGACTTACCTCCAGCTGTGTTTTCAAAAAATGCAAGGATTATGAGGTGGTCCCTGTCATTGCAGAGGTACAAGTTTCACTGTTACTCCCATCTCTGGTACAGCAAATCGTTTGCAGATTTTCTCAGCCCGTTGAGAAAAATGAAATCAGATGATTTTGGTTTTCTTTTTTTGTGATCATGTTTTCAATATGACCTGTTGGTATCTATTAGTATACTGTTTTACATGATATTATTGTGCGTGTTCGGATCACTCCAAAGTTTCTTGGATACTCTCAAATGTCAATTATCTGCTTTTGTTTGTATTGATGTTGATCCATGGATAGAATTTGAAGGTGATGTTTGAATTATCATGTTTCCTATGATAAATTTCGAGTAGAGAATTAATGATAGAATTTTGTCTTGGAGATATTGTCATTTTGAGATGTGTAACCTAAGGTTTATACTTATGTTAAAGATCGCTTGGTGCGCTCTTTTTTGTCAGGGGGGGGGGGGGGGTACTGTAAAGAAAATGTTTTAATATTTTTTTTTATAGGTTTTTCATTAATTGTGTTTTTAAGTATAGAAAATAGAGGTGCATTTATTTTTATTGCAGTGTATAAGCGCACACCGTAACTGTTATAAAAGTTTGATATGCTGATGCAGACATGTGTGTAGCCCGTGCAACAGATTTTAGGAGGGGAGATCCTGGATCTCGTGCAGTTTTTATAAACGGTGAGCTTAAGTTTGTATGTGTAAACGTGTGGCCGTCGATGTTGAACTGTCTGCCTTGACAGACCGAGATAGAGAGCGTGCGCTGTCTGACTGTGACCAACCGAGAGAGCGTACGACGCTAGTAAGTCCTGGGAGAGAGAGGCCCGGGTAAGTTGAAGACTTAGTGGTTGTTAAGTTATAATATTCATTTTCTTTACAGTCTTGTTTTTTTGTTATGGTTTATGAATATATTACGATGAATATGTTTGACAAGTATTTGAAAAATATTCTTTCCATTGTTTTATATATTCGAGATGGTTCGAGGCCGAGTGGAGAGACAAGCCTGTTTGTTATATAATTAAAATTGTCTTGTTTGTTGAAATGAATTGGAAATAAGATTAATTATTTTCCTATTTATCTCTAGAAATTGCCGAGTGGAGACAGAAGGGAATGGTGGTTGGTTTTCAGGGTGGAGAACGAAGCTGATAAATTTATTATTGAAGTGTTAGGAACTGGGAATAGTAAATGGAGGTGTTCCCAGACTTTGTTTGTAGAGGTGGCATGCCTCCGCTACGGGAGGTGAGAAGCGGAGGAGCTCCCTGCGTAGAGACGTTTGAGGCTTGCACGCGGTGTGAAAGATAACAGATGGCATGCTCCGCTAACGGGAGTGATAAGCGGAGGAGCTCCCTGCCTAGGCGTTTGAGGCTGCACCGGCGTGAAGCTTACAAAGGAAGGTCCGCTACGTTGGCTAGTCCGAGGAGCCAGACCCAGGTTGGGACGTTGACGGGTCGTCCCTGGTGAACTTCAGGGAGAGAGGTGACGAGGAAAGGACTTTAGAGAATCTTTCAGTGGTGCAAAGCTAAGTGAAAAACCTATTAAAACTTTCCCCTTTCTTTTCATTTCTAACACCCGGAATTCTGGAGTGTAGAATTTTTTCTAATAATTTAATAAAGAAGGGGTGTTATTTTTACAAAGTCTAAGTGTTATATCCCTGGGTTAAGAACGCGTAGGAGTAAGATATGTGTGTGATGTTGAGATATTTTATTTCTGTCTCGTCTGTGCTTGACACAGAAAAAAAAAAAATTCTTCAAATACTGTGCCGTGGCTTCATGCCCTGCTTTCAAGTGTACTGACTTCCGTTTCGATGTTCCTCTCCACGTCTGTGGCCTTGGTTTGGTTCCGTCGGGGACACCGGTTATCGGCGAGTCATGGGGCTGTCGTTGGACGGACGGGCGGCGCCCTCCGAAGGAGAGCTCCATCACGCCGGCTCCGTGACTAAGCAATTATTGTCGTCCAGTAGGTGGCTAGTAGGTGGTGTCCTGCGTATGTTAGATCAGAACAGGCGCCACTGAACACCACCGAAGTGACCTCGGAGCCGGTGCAGTGTCTCGGTCTCCGGTGGGTTGCCTCTTTACGCCTTGACATTGAACTGCAAGCCCGTGGATTGCTGGGTGCCGGGGCTGCGTGGGGGGGGGGGGGGGGCCGACCGGCTGTGGTTGTAGAACGGGGCGTTGGAATGTGCGGCGTGGGTGGCACTGCCTCTGATGTTGGCGCGAGGTTAAGACTATCACAAAAACAACAACAAAAAAACAAAAAAAAGAAAACAACAACTTCTTACGAGTCAAAACATATTGGAAAATGCAGAGTGAACCTTTGTGTCGATAATATGAGAGTGAAGATTTAAGGTAAGAGCAGTCATAAAGTGGGGGTGTGTGAGTGTGTGTGGTGTGTGTGTGGGGTTTGTGTGTGTGTGGTGTGTGTGTGGTGTGCGTGCGTGCGTGCGTGCGTGCGTGCGTGCGTGCGTGCGTGCGTGCGTGCGTGCGTGCGTGTGTGTGTGTGTGTGTGTGTGTGTGTGTGTGTGGGGTGTGTGTGTGTGTTCACATTTCAAACCAACCACTTGGTCTTTGTCAGTCCTAACAAAAAGGGCTATTGACAACTTGAACTAGAAGAACTTTGTGCTACCAGGCTCATTTTCAGGACCATGTCAGACATTAGAAACAAAATTAAAAGAAAGGTGAAGCTATGAACAATATATCTAATCAATTAAGACAACACGAGATAAGACTGCGAAAAAGTAAACGCCTACAAAAGAAAAGAAAGTTATTTAGAACACATACCAAACAATCCACGCTAGGTTTAACACCCAAAAAAAAGAAAAAAAGAAAACTATAGAGTCGAGAGCAATCCCAAACTCCACTACCCGAACAGCACATACATCAGACTTAGTCAACAGCTAATCCAACCATCCACCGACATTACCACAGATTTACAAACCAACTTCCTTCCAACCTTTACAACCAATGGACTGTCAAACAGTGGATGCAGAGAAACTATCCAATTTGCCTGTCTGACCTCCATTCCCACCGACTCCCCCCACTCCCCCCCCCCCCCCACACCCCCAACCTTTTCTTCTTTTACTTCTTCTCTGTCTCTGTCTCTGTCTTTGTCTCTCTCTCTCTCTCTCTCACTTCTCTCTCTCCTCTCTCTCTCTCTCTCTTCTCTCTCTCTCTCTCTCTCTCTCTCTCTCTTTCATGTGTGGTGCGTGCGTGCGTGCGTTCGTGCGTGTGCGTGCGTGCGTGCGTGCGTGCGTGCGTGCGTGCGTGCGTGCGTGTGTGGTGTGTGTGTGTGTGGTGTGTGTGTGTGTGTGTGTTGTGTGTGTGTGTGTGTGGTGTGTTGGAGGTCTATGGGTGCGTGCACTTTGCCTTGCATGTAACAGTTGCCAACATGACCTCAATTTTACCTGATTTTGCCTGATTTCTATCTGAATAGAAATTCACCGAAATGATGTCATACTACTTATGTGGAGCATTTATCATTGTACCCTGACCTGAGGAAGCTGTCAACGAATAAACATTGTCAAAAATACAAGTCTGAAGACAAGAAACGACATTTTGTTTTTATTCTTGTTTTACACACACACACACACACACACAGCCCCAAAACCCACCACACAAAACACACACACACAAAACACACACACACACACAAAACAACAACACACAAACACACCACAAAACACACACACATTTTTTTTTTCTCTCCTCCCCTTTCCCCTCTTTCTTTTCTCACACACACCCCAACCCCACACACACAAAACCCCCAACACACACACACCCACACACACAGACAAAACCACACCA
Source organism: Conus ventricosus (assembly GCA_018398815.1). NCBI lineage: Eukaryota > Metazoa > Mollusca > Gastropoda > Neogastropoda > Conidae > Conus > Conus ventricosus. The sequence goes on from JAFLJL010000980.1 coordinate 66,558, forward strand.
CACACCCCACATACACACACACACCCCACAAAATACGAACACACATCCCACACACAGCACGCATCCCAAATGTACCCCCCAACAAAAGGGTGCACAAAACAGAAAAACAAAAACCTAGGAACCAGATGCACATTCAGTCCTACTGAAAAATCAAGGCACTTTCCCTGAAAATTAGTAAAACGGCCAAACACGCTGCACAGTCCTACCTTTTGAAACCTTTCTGTACAAGTATTAAAAATATTTTATCCGTTACAAGAAAATGAGTGATATACCATTTTGTTATCTGTAATAATTTAAAAAAAAATTTTTGGGGAAATGCAAAAAAAAAAAATTATCTTTTACATCAAATAAACAATACATCTTAACGTTGAACAAAAAGGAAAACCCTATTTTTAAAAAGTAAAGGTGGGGTGGGGGAAGGGTTTAAATACAAACATTTTAAAAACGCTTTTAACCCCGCTGCATTTAAATAGTAGCCAAACTAAATTTTAAAAAACGTAAATTGGGGAGCAAAACTTTTTGGAGGGAAAAAAAAAAAAAACCCTTCCCACCAGATCCACTCTTTTGACAAGCTCAATTTACAAATAACCCCCGAAAAACAGTTTTCACATACACGACACAAATTTTTAACCCTTTAACACCCTGCACACTCACAAATTTCCCTTTCCCAAACCCAAAACCCCCCTTCCCCTAATCTTTCACATAAAATCTATCAAACCCTTTGGGTTTCCCCCTGGGGGGCACCGACACCAAAAAGCACATAAAAACCCAATGATAAAGCACAAACACTTCATCCCGCATATACCCTCCACAAAACTCCAAAAACCACATCCTTGCAATTTCTTTTCTCTCTCCTTCCCCAGTCATCCTCACCCCCAATTTAAAAAGTCAACCAATATTTTTAACTTGCCCTAAATCCCCCCATCACTTGTGGGAGGGGAAA
>JAFLJL010000980.1:72500-78854 GCA_018398815.1 Conus ventricosus
TCAGCTGTCATTCCCTGTTGAAGTGTCTACGACACGAAACGTTGGACATCCCCTCTCCAGGTACTCCTTTTGCCACCTTTTCCCTTTATTTATTTGAATACGAGTACAGCAGTCACTACTTTACTTTTCTGTGTTTTACACCAACGGCTGCAACCATGTCTTCAACTTCAAAGTTCTTCGCCCTGGCCCTGTCAACCTTCCAGGCCCTCCCCACCATCCCCAGTCCCTTGCAGTCTCCTACCTGAAGTGCATCCTGACCAAGACCAGATATACAAGCCACGTTGTATTCCTGAGAACTTGCTTGCAACAAAGGCTGATTCCCAATGGCTTTCTGCTTAATTTCCATGTGTCACCCCAGCCCAAGGCATTTCAACATCAAATGTCTTGCATCCTTCGCTCCACCAGCTTCAAACTGATGAACTCTACAGTACAGAACTACTGCATGGCACTCCAGCGACTTGACCCACCTGAAATCCCGCCTTAGATATCAGCTTTACACCCTATGCAATAAACACGTCAATGTTGATTATCGAAACAACCCGGAATGCAAAACCACCAACTGCATGCTACTTTACAAGCAACCAAAGCTTCTAAACTGCAGAACCTCACAAGGAACAACCCACACTTCAAGTGCCACCAGTCACCAGTGGAAAAATTGGTGACAACTATTCCAGATGATCTGTACTTGACTGATCCCAGCGTCAACTTCTTGCAAAGGGACTAAAGTTTGTTCCCTTCAACCAAAGGCCCACCAGACAGACATGCTATATGACTGTGAACGATTCTTCCGCCGACTTCGACTCGCGGTTTTCTTGAGAGCTGCTCACTACCCACAGCAAGTAGTGCCACTAACGATCTAGCACAACTGTTCCCCTTTGAAAGGAGTGATTGGACCCCCAAGGATGGACGGTATCCTGCTCTTGACTATTATATTGACAGTGTAAACATGACATTGATAAATTAAACTTGCCCCCTGTGAGAAAATCCAACCTCACCCAAGCAGAGTTTCAGGCCCTAAAAGAACTGAAACAGAGACCTGACACATCATCAAAAGAGCAGACAAGGGAGGGGCAGTAGTGGTTTGGCGAAAAGACTTGTATGAAGAAGAAGCCAAACGCCAGCTCTCTGATTCCTCAACTTATGCTCCCATCAAAACCCCAACAACCAAACAAGACAACGCACTGGTCCGGAAGACCATTAAAGAAGCAGTTTCCAAAGGTCATCTCCCTCAAGAAGCAACAAGAACTATAGTCAAAGAACCTCGCACTGCAAAATTCTACCTACTACCGAAAATTCACAAGAGCGGCAACCCTGGTAGACCTATCGTCTCAGCCTGCTCCTGCCCAACTGCTCAACTGTCACAGTTTCTTGATCGGTTGTTCCAACCCCTTGTCCACAACCTACCAACCTATGTGAAAGACACCAACCATGCCTGCAGATTTTCTATGATTACACCTTCCCACCTGACAGTGAACATCAATTCCTCTCACAATGGATGTGACATCATTATATACTAATATCCCGCACAAAGAGGGACTTTAAAAACCTACCTGAAAACAAAGCAACTTTGACTTGACCCAAACCACCATCCTGCACCTGACTGAACTTGTTTTAAACTCTGAATTCTTTCGAATTTGGAAACGAGGCCCTACCAACAAATCAAAGGAGTTGCATGGGCACGCGCATGGGCCCATCATAATGCCTGCCTCTTTATGGGGCACATTGAGACACAAATCTTTGCTCAATACCCTGGACGTCTACCTGAAGTCTTCAAAAATTCATAGACGAACTGTTTTGGAATCAGCACTCTACCCATACAGGAACTCCAATGCTTCATTGACTATGCTAACGCCTTTCACCCTTCAGTCAAATTCACATACGAAATCTCGGACTCTTCCCTCTCATTTTGGACATCAAAATCAGTATTCAAAGCACTCCACAGTCTCTCCACACAACAGTGCACTACAAACCAACTGATGCCCACTCTTACCTCCAGTTCTCATCAAGCCACCCTCCTGCCATGAAAGAAAGCATCCCATATTCTCAGTTTCTTCGACTTCGCAGACTATGTAGCACTGATGATAATTACACCAAAGAAGCAGCGGCCATGACTACCTTCTTCACTACTAGAGGCTACCCACAAGCTACAGTTCAGATGGCCCTTGAACGAGCACAGTCCATCCCCAGACACCAGCTCCTACAAGACAAGGAAAAGATGACTACAGACAATGACCGATGCATTGCCACTCTGACCTACCACCCACACAATCTACCTGTGAAAAACGTTCTGCTCCGCAACTTCACTATTCGAAGGAGGATCCAGCTCTCCAAAACATTTCAGTCTACCACCTATGGTGGCATTCAAAAGGGACAAAAATCTGGTGACCACCTGATGCACTCTACCTTCCACCCTTCATCCCCCCCAACCCAACCAGGCAATTTCCAGTGCAAGAAACCCAAATGCAAAACCTGTGACTTTCTTAATCTGACAACTACTGTGCAAGGCCCATCCGGACGCAGCTTCCACATGAAGTCTCACTTCACCTGCCAGACCAGAATATAGTCTATGTTCTTAGTTGTACCCTTTGTCCCAAGATGTATGTGGGTGAAACAACAGATCTCTAAACGAACGTTTTAAAGAACATAGAGACAGCATCCTCACAGGAAAAGACACGCCTGTGGCAAACCATTTCAATTCAGACCATCACCATCTTTCCACATCAGAGTAGCAGCCCTTTGGAGAAATGGTCGTCAAGAAGGGAACTACAGAAAATACATGGAAAGCCAGTTAATACACGCGCCTTGGCACCTTGAGCCCACATGGGCTCAATGTCAGGGAATGAACCATCAGCCCTCCTCTTTCTCCCCTTCCCCCCCCCCCCTCCTTTCTTCTTCCCCCCCCTTTTTTTCCCCCTTGCCCCCTCCCTTCTTCTTCCCCCTTCCCCCCCTCCCCCCTTCCTTTGTCTCTCATTTGCTGTCCATTAACACTCCCCATTTCTATTGTGAATTATGATCACCCCTACACTCAATATTTCCCACCACTCCCATCTCTGCCCTTTCCACCCCTTCAAACCATGAACTGTGTTCAGTGACCCAAGTCAACCATCATCAGCTGTCATTCCCTGTTGAAGTGTCTACGACACAAACGTTGGACATCCCTCTCCAGGTACTCCTTTTGCCACCTTTTCCCTTTATTTATATGTATACATAACACTATCAGTACAGTACATTTACACAGGACAGCATGCATACATAACACTATCAGTACAGTACATTTACACAGGACAGCATGCATACAGAACACTATCAGTACATACATTTACACAGGGCAGCATGCATACATAACACTATCAGTACATACATTTACACAGGGCAGCATGCATACTAGCACTATCAGTACAGTACATTTACACAGGACAGCAATGCATACAGAACACTATCAGTATATACATTTACACAGGACAGCATGATTGCAATCCTTTGAGAGTTTTGTAGGAGAGTGACTGTGGAGCGAGGAGAGGTAAATCTGGACGTATTCCTCGGGAGGTGGTTTGGGGCACGTGCTTTTTCAGCATCTCTCCCGTGTGGGAGTGATTTTTTTTGTGTGGGATGTGTATGGAACGTTACACCGGTCCGTCTTTTTGGTCCACGGTGCAGCTGACGCTGTGTGTGATGCTTGGTGGTGACTACAGGGCATTGTAGACCCGGCTCAAACATTGGTGTCCCTTGTCATCAAGTCACTCCGAGTGAGTGTTCCTAATATACATTTGTTGTTGTTGCAAGCATGATAATCAGATGAAAATAGCTTGAACGAGCAAGGACTCAAGAGAAGTTATTAGAAAAGATCAATCACATCATCATCATCATCATCATCATCATCATCATCATCATCATCATCATCATCATCTTCTTCTTCTTCTTCTTCACCATCATCACCACCACCGTCATCATCATCATCATCATCATCATTATCATCTTCATCATTACTGTTGATATTATCATTATGCATGTTATTGGTTTCTTGTCATTGTTATCATTATCATCATCAACTGTAATTACTGCGAGGATGAAACATCATTACTGTTAATATCATCATTATCAATGTTATTATTTTCTTATCATTATTATCATTATCATCATCAACTGCAATTACTGTGGGGATGAAGAAGAAGAAGAAGAAGAAGAAGAAGAAGAAGAAGAAGAAGAAGATGATGATGATGATGATGATGATGATGATGATGATGATGATGATGATGATGTGATGATGAGGCGACGACGACGATGATTCCATCACACGGGGAGGGGGGAAGCTTTGACAAAGGGCTTGGCAGTCACACAACTGTACGTAGCACTGTCCTCAGTCATTGAATCATGCAGGCAGTCACACAACTGTACGTAGCACTGTCCTCAGTCATTTAATCATGCAGGCAGTCACACAACTGTACGTAGCACTGTCCTCAGTCATTGAATCATGCAGGCAGTCACACAACTGTACGTAGCACTGTCCTCAGTCATTGAATCATGCAGGCAGTCACACAACTGTACGTAGCACTGTCCTCAGTCATTGAATCATGCAGGCAGTCACACAACTGTACGTAGCACTGTCCTCAGTCATTGAATCATGCAGGCAGTCACACAACTGTACGTAGCACTGTCCTCAGTCATTGAATCATGCAGGCAGTCACACAACTGTACGTAGCACTGTCCTCAGTCATTGAATCATGCAGGCAGTCACACAACTGTACGTAGCACTGTCCTCAGTCATTGAATCATGCGAAACAGGGTAGAGGAGTTGTAACCAACTTTACCCAGTCCACCAGGCACTTCTCAGTAACCAACTTTACCCAGTCCACCAGGCACTTCTCAGTAACCAACTTTACCCAGTCCACCAGGCACTTCTCAGGTTCGTGCCTCGGACGTCCTCACCCAAGGACATCTTGCAGGGCACCCAGTTCACCCCGTTACATTTCACCCGTTCCCCAAGGGCATCTTGCAGGGCACCCAGTTCACCCCGTTACATTTCACCTGTTCCCCAAGGACATCTTGCGGGGCACCCAGTTCACCCCGTTACATTTCACCCGTTCCCCAAGGGCATCTTGCAGGGCACCCAGTTCACCCCGTTACATTTCACCTGTTCCCCAAGGACATCTTGCGGGGCACCCAGTTCACCCCGTTACATTTCACCCGTTCCCCAAGGGCATCTTGCAGGGCACCCAATTCACCCCGTTACATTTCACCCGTTCCCCAAGGGCATCTTGCAGGGCACCCAGTTCACCCCGTTACATTTCACCCGTTCCCTTGTCGCTCCACCTGTGCTTGGAGTTTTGTGTTTTGTTTGGCCCTGAGTCAGGTCTCCCGGTCCATTCCCACAGTATCTTGTTTTGCCCTGAGTCAGGTCTCCCGGTCCATTCCCACAGTATCTTGTTTGGCCTGAGTCAGGTCTCCGGTCCATTCCCACAGTATCAGTATTGCTGTTCATTTAAAGGAATGCGTGTAGAAGACGTACAAGACGTACTATCATTTAACATGCATTTGGCAGAGAGAGAGAGAGAGAGAGAGAGAGAGAGATGAGAGAGAGAGAGAGAGAGAGAGAGAGAGAGAGAGAGAGACGCAGCCACATACAAACATCAATACACGGGAACAACTACACACACATAAACAGACATAGATACAGATAGACACACACACACACACACACACACACACACACACACACACAACACACACACACACACACACACACACACACACACGAGGTCGACGATAAAAGCAGCGTTAGGTCACGGCAACCGAGCAAGCATGGGATGCTCTTTTTTCCCATGCCATGACGAAATTAATCACCACGAGATTTCTTTTTTATTCACGTCACGCAGAACTAAAAAAAAGACCAAAGCGAAACGGTTGGCAAGGCTAAATGACATGGTGTAATTGTTTCCTCACGTGTGAGGTCACATGGAAAGGCGGAAAAAAGGTGAATCAGAATCTTGTGGCAACTTACTGGACAGAAAGATGAGGACAAGCTTCATGCCAGAATCTGGCAAGAGTACGGCGAATATAAAGTGATGAGACAAAAAAAATCCACCACGAAAATATGAAAGAAAAAACATTATCTTATTCCGCGGGCCAAAAGGGACAAACAAATTACAAGACGAAGAAAAGGCGAAGACTTTCAAGACTCCTGTATAACATCTACTAAATTCACCTCAGGGATTTTCGAAACTGCCGAGATGTGAGTCCAAATGGAATGGAACATCCGCTTGCAATAGTTGTAGTGAAGTTGATGAAGAATCGGATACAAGCTCCTGGTTCGATCACAGTTTCAATCTTTTTTTAAGCGTATGATGCTTTGATCAC
>JAFLJL010000981.1:0-43456 GCA_018398815.1 Conus ventricosus
TAGATATCTTACTGAATATAAGTTTTGATGTTAGAGTTTCTTTATGACTACTTTAAGCCCTCGTATCCTGAGTCCAGAGTACTTTACACAGATACAGATAGTTTTGTTATAGATATCCCTACTGAAGACATCTATAAAGACATGGAAATGGAAGTAGCTAAAGGACATGCGGGATGGTATGATACATCTGATTACCCTAAAGATTCGCCTTTGCATTCAATTACTAACAAGAAGGTTTTAGGAAAGATGAAGGATGAATTATCTGGAAAGGTGATTAAGGAGTATGTTGGTTTAAGGTCAAAAATGTACAGTATTTCGAGCCAGGAGAAAATCATTAAGAAAGCAAAGGGAATATCTCGCAGCGTTGTGCAGTCAAACATATCACATGACAACTACAAAGAAGCATTGTTTGGCAATAAGACTTTTCATCATGACAACGTAAAACTGCGATCTAATCTACATGAGATCAACACAACAGTTGTAACAAAGAAGTCATTAGATAGAACAAACACAAAACGGGTGTTTGTTAATCCAGAGTTTTCATATGCAATCGGGCACTGGAGGACCGCATAAACAAGGGGGTTTATATTTTTCATCAACTTTTATTATAAGATCAATCATAGCTTCATCCAATTCATTTAAATCTTTTCTCATGTTTGCTTGATGCGTTCGAATTTTTTTATTATTTCAAGATATTCTTTTTCCCAATTTGGGGGTTTGAGTTGTAGGCGATCTGGATGATTTAGCATGCATTGATTAATCCTCGAAAATGTTTCCTTAATAGCATTACACGCATGAAATGATTCCCGTATCATTTTCAAGGTCTCTTCCTTTACCATTCTTGTTTCGTTCTGCACTTCCTTCTGAGCTTCCATTTTAAACTCAAATATATTTACGTAAATTAATTAAAGCGGAACAGTGTCTGGTGGGATTATCTGCAGTTCTTCTTTCACAAAAGATCTTTGAGGAGCTGGCTGTTTTGTTGTGTCAGTTTCTCGTAAATAATACACGGGCGGATTCATTTTTACAATTCTTTTTATTTCATATGGATCAATACTCCAAATTGGATCGGTTGCCCTGATGCGAGTGTCCCCTTCTGCTTCCCCGGTAAATAAAGGTACCTTACTTTCAATCCAAACGGTAATAGTTTGCCGGATGAAGACTCTCCTTCAACAACATTTATTGTTTTTCTTTTGATTGCTTGTACTGGTTTTAGTCCTTTAAATTCTTCATTATTCATTGCGCGCAAAACTGAGGGCAGTCTTCTAACCCATTCTGTGTTGCGAGAATTGTCAATCAGCTCTCTGTGATACTGGTAGGAGAAAAGTCTTTCGGCTAACTGTTTGTTAAAGTTTTCAACTAAAGCCTGTGATCTGTGAACTCCCGGAATGCCTCTTTTAATGGTAACTCTGTGTTTTAACAATAATTGATTCGCTTGGCCTTTAAACTCTTTTCCAGAAATTTGAATCAGCGGGATGTTAGTGGCCTCGTTGGTTATCAGTTGTATGGAAACGCAACACGAAGTCTTTTGGTTAAATGGTTCCGCATCTTTATATCTTGAAGCTAATAAAATGACGTGATGCGTATTTAATCTTTTCGTCTAATCCTATAAAGGGGGTAAATATAGAAGGCCCTTTTGAGGGGGTGTCGTTCGGTATTGTATTCACAAAGTGGGGTTCTGTTTCGTCTGGGGGCAGGTAAATAAATTTGCCAAATCTTTTTGTTTAGATAACCTTTCCCTTTGCTGTTTTTTCACTGAAACCTGCGCTTGGCTTACTTTTGTATTCTGTGTTCCCCCTTTCCAAATTTCCTTTTGGCGTAATAATTTTTTTCATTTTTTACTCACCAATATTATGTGCAACAAAATACACAATGCTCCCAACGAAAAAAACGCGTTTCTTGCTCTTTTGTTTTTTCTGGGGTTGAAAAAAGCACTAAATTTTGGTGGGGGCAATGTCTGGCCCGGTTTGCCTGTTACTAGTAATTTTCTTTTATTGCTTGGTCAAATTTTTAAAATGTGTAAGCGCAGCCCCTGTTCTTTCAGGGGTCTTAAAAAAATTTAAACTGCTAAGTTCTGCTTTTATAGGCGTCTTGTGCGCTGTTTAGTTGCTCCATAGCTTTTTTATCCCTTTTTCCTCGCCGTCATTCCCCAGTTTACAAAATTTGCAAATCGCCGCAAAAAGAAAGCGCTTTTCCCACAGCCCCGCCTATCATTATTGCGAGTGAACCCATTTTTTATAAATGTTTTTTTTTTCTTCATATTTATATTGCTGGAATTTTCCTTGCTTAACTAAAAATCTTTCGTGGCAACCAAAAGCGCAATGTAGCAATCAGCTTTTGAAAATCCTCAAAGTCTGTTTGAAAGATTGTGGTTTAATTCTTAACAAGCTTTTACCAAGCATGAGTACCCAAACTTAGACCCCCAAAACCAGAAGGGTTTACAAGGTTGCAACAGTTTTTTCGGTGCTCATTTTTAGAAAAAAATTTTAAATTTTAAAAAACATGAACGTGATGATCCCCCCTAGCTCAGGCAGCCAAAACCTTCCTAAACTTATGAATGCCCAAGCTGAGCCCAAGCTTTATCCCCAAAAAAGGGAAAGGCTGTACTTGGGGGCCATGTGGGAAAACAAAACAGTTCCTGGAACTAAATTTCAGCTTGAACAATTCAAAGATGTCGCCACAAGCTTTTAAAGTATCAAAAACAGGTATGAAGCGCAGCGGGGGTTAAAAGGGTGAAAAGTGTGGGAAAACGGTTTTATTTTGTCACAAAAACTATCAGAAATTTGCCCCCATTGAAAACAAGACTTACGTAGTTTTAACGCAAGACCCCGTTTTAACAAAGTCATTGAGTCCTGGGTGGATCTATATACAGATTTGGAAACATTGTTATCGCCTTTAAATCATGGGTTAATAATTTTATCATAAGATTTTTTTCCTTCAAAATGAGCGAGCTGGAAAATCATCGAACGGGAACATTGATCAGGTGGAGAAAGTCCCAAAGCCAAAATCAGCGAAAACACTGAACCAGGTGGGGCCAGTGAAAAGCATCCCATCCTGGGCGTGTTAAAGCAGGAAAAAAATTAGCGAGGGGAAAGACAAAAAAAATTAATGTTGCAAAATATCACTCATCATGAAAACATAACCCCGCCAACCCCCAGAACAATTGATTCATGCCGGGCTATAAAAAACCATGTGATAAAAGGGCCCCCAAAGTTTTTATGGAATATTGAACTTAAAACTGTTGCCTTTTTTGGCGCCATTGCTGCGTTGGGGGCGGTTATTATGGTTAAAAAAATTAACAATGGAACAAAAACAAAAGCTATAAAAAAAAATCTGAGCCACAAAATGAAAAAAAAGCCCCAGACGCCAAAACCGAAATAACAAAGCATTTTTTGTCCATTTATAATGGAATATATTTAAGAACTTAATTTAATTTTTTTTAAAAAAATAAATGGCGTATTATAAAATGGAAGTAAATAAATAAAGCATGGAGTCTATAAAAGAATTTCCTAGACCAAATTGTAAAAATGCGGTTGCTTCGGCTGAAAAAAAACCCCTTTAAAGATCTATGCAGAGAACCCTGGCAGACTCCTAAACGAGAGGGTTTTTTTTGAGCGTGGTGTACTATTTTAAGGCATTGCTTTTTAAGAAAAAAAACTAGATTGTATTTTTTTGAAAATTTAAAGAAAACTCAAATAGAACTTGTCTGTATTAGGGGATGTTAATCAAAAACTTATCAAAAACTTATTAAAACTTATTAAAAACTTTTTTAAGAACTTGATCAAGAATTTTAAAAATTGGGGGCAATTAATTAAAATTTAAAGAAAAATTAATAAAAAAACTTGGGGAAAACTTGAGAATGAAAAAAGGGCAACTTGAAGTAACTCAAGTAAAACTTGGGAATTAACTTAAAGTTAAAAACTTAGAAGGAACTTGATTGTGTGATGGGGGGGGGGGGTGGGGGGGGGGTGTGCATGCGGGGGGCAGGACAAAAAAAACAACAAACAAAAACAAACAACAAACACACTAATAGACAGTCCGGGGGGGGGGGGTTGGGGGGACTTGCGTGGTGGGGGGGGCCCCAAAAACCACAACAAACAAAAAGTAAACTATGGGGCCACTTTTTGTTTTGTAACTAAACGGCTGGTCCAGGCGAACCTACCCCCCCCAAGTGTCACATGGGGGTCGTTTGGCCTAGTTTGCGTGACTTTTGGGGCCCCCGGCTTTGTAGTCAAGCGATCACTAGGGTCGTTTGCCTAGTTTTCCGCCGAGCTTTGCGGTGCTAAGTCATTGGCGGCAAACGATCACGGGGTTTTTTGACCGTTTGCTGTGCCCCCCAGATTACACGAATTGTGTACCCAAACTTTTTGGCAGGGTCTAAAAGCCAGTAGTAGTACTCCCCATTGTAAATTTTTAAGCATTTTATGAAAATAGTGCTGGCCCCCCACTACTCCTTCCTATGGAGTGTACTAAGGTTGCCTAACCCCATCTGTTTTTTTGCCAGACATTCGAAATCCCATCAGTTGCATAAGGGGACCTTGGGAAAGGGAGAAAACGGTTGAATTAAAAAAGTTTAAAAAAGTACAATCTTATTTCACAAATACTGCCACATGAACACTGATTTGTTTAAAATCAACAAGTCTAATCAAACTGAGAACATTTTTTTTGGGAGGAACGCAAAAAAAGTTTCAAATATATTTTTTTAGCTACAATACCGTGTTTTCTCCGCCTTACGAAAAAAACGCCATTTTTTTTTAAAATGGCTTTAGCTGTCTCAAGCCGTCCCAAAATCAACGGTGGGTTTGTTTTGCTTCGGCCAACTTTCAAAAAGGGGGCGCCATTTATTAATAAAAAACCCCATTTGATGCCAAAACCGTATTAAAAATAGTACATCTTTTTAAACAAAAACTGCCTTTAACGTTTTCATTTCCCCGAGCCAACAAACCTTTAAGATCACAATTGTTCTTCATAAACGGTTAGCACCCCCAGGGAGTAAAACACTTCCTGCTTGCCCCGTAGTCATAGAAGATGTGTGGGTGAAACCCGTCGTGGCGGGCGCTCATTGGCCCGGCTGTGACAGCGCCGCCAAGGGAGTGTTTGCTGATGTAATATGGGCATCGAGCAAATGGGAGGAAGGAGTGGGGGTGGGGAGGGAGTGCACAGTATTGATTTTTTGGCCCGGGTACACACCGCAATGTAAACGGGGGGCAGCCACCGTAGGGGGGGGGTATGCTACTGTAAACTAGGGGGACATTTTTTTTAAATAGTGTGTGTGGTGTGGTTGTGTGTGTGTTTGTTTGTGTGTGTGTGTGTGGTGTGTGTGTGTGTGTGTGTGCGTGAGTGAGTGAGTGTGGTGCGTGCGTTTATGCGTTTGCATGTGTGTGTTTGTTGGGGTGTGTGTGTGGTGTGTGTGGGGTGTTTGTGCGGATATTTTGTAAACGCAGAATCGTTTTTTATGGTCCCTGTTAAATGAAAATTACAAAAAACCTTTTGCCACCGGGCAGGGTTCGCAGCCCTACCTTATGGCGCCCTTTTAAGGCCAAGGATCGTCCGGGTACCCCGCACCCCCCCCTTAAATTTGGGGTGTTCGCACAGTGTTCCCAAGTTTTTTTTGGTGACTGTCCCCGCAAAAAAAGATAGTATTTAAAATGACTGTATGCGCAAAATGATTAGGAAAAAATAGTTTTAAGTTTTCTTTTAGAGAACGGAAAACCCGTTTTAGGTCCCCAGCCCCAATGGTGGGGTGGGGGAGTTAGAATCGGTGTTTTTTTGTCTTACTAGCTACCCTGCCAAACATTGGCACCAGCCTACCAAAGCACCAATTGACCAGTCTCCAAAGCAAGCCCTTGAGCCAGCCAAAGCACATATTGGCACTGCCTATAATGCACATCATTCAGCACTGGCTTCCTTTTCAATATTGAGCATAGCCTCCAATGAATCATTATTATGTCATTTGTTGTCGGGTTTTTCCTTCCCTTTTAACTCATCCCCCAACGAAACCAAAAGGAAGCGGTGAATTGGGGAAAACCCCAGGACAATGCTTCCTTTTTTTGTTACTTTAGTTAAATTTGCATTAATTCTGAAGAATTCAGGCAGCCCCCGCAAGTGACGTCACAGTTTTCTGTCTATGGCACTGGGCTTGAATAGGTAAGCTAAAACGGTTTTTCATTCATGAAATCTACGGGTACCTTTGTCGCAAAATGAAGCACATACTGTAGTTACACGACCTGCAGACCTGTTTAAACAAGCATTGCCAACCTTGACAGTAGACCATGAAGATCCTACTTTGCACCTGCAATGTAAACACTGATGGTGCCATTGACGACTCGAGTATTTAGAGTTACCAAACTTGCTGAACTCTACAATGAAGAACACCAGACGAGTTTACCTTCCTGCCACATATACAAAGGAATCATTCTTTTACTCATCCAATCTACATTCTTTAGTAGTGATCAATGTTCTCCACGTTTTATCAAATTTGGAGCTATAGCAAGTACTTAAATGCTTACCGACCCTTCCGTTCTAGGTCTCAGTACACAGGACAGGACATTGTAAGTGGAATTGCAAGGAACTGTTGGAATATGATCAAGCTCTTGACAAACTGATGCAACTTAATACTTTTAATTATTGTGTGTGTGTGTGGTGTGTGTGTGTGTGTGTGTGTGTGTGTGTGTGTGTGGTGTGTGTGTATGTGTTGTGTGTGTGGTGTGTGTGTGTGTGTGTGTGTGTGTGTGTGTGTGTGTGTGTGTTTTAGGATTTATTTAATTTAGAGTCTCTTCACAACGATGGTGATATTAGACTTAAAAAAAAAAGTGTATGTGTGTAAGTGCTTATATGAGTGCGTGTGCGTGCATGCATGCGCGCGCCCGTATGTGTGTGTGTGTGTGTGTGTGTGTGGTGTGTGTGTGTGTGTGTGTGTGTGTGTGTTGTGTGTGTGTGTGTGTGTGTGTGTGCGCGTGTGCGTGTGCGCGCGTGTGTGTGTGTGTGTGTGGTGTGTGTGTGTGTGTGTGTGTGTGTGTGTGGGTGTGTGTGGTGTGTGTGTGTGTGTTTTGTGTGTGCGTGCGTGTGTGTGTGTGTGTGCGCACGCGCGCACACGGACACAAATGCATGAAAATTTGCCTATTAACGACCAAACAATAATTTTAAACTGATAAATCAATTACAATAAATGAATGATAACAAAAACTCGATGTACCTTTGCTATATCAATCATTTTGGGGCTGTAAAGTATTTCTTGTAAAGCCCCTAAGGATCATATCTATCCTTTGAATATTATATAAAGATGTTAGAATTGGACATTCTAAAAGATATGTTGAATAGATAATGGAGACCACAAGCGCAATCTACATCCTTAGAAAATTTGGTTTTCCACGAGTTTAAACGCATCTTATAAATTATACTGGACAATGATCTTTGACATAATAACACTTTCGTTTTTGCAGGAAGTTTTTCATTGTTCATACAATTTTCTAATAGAGAAATGATTTCATGTTTATCCAATTTTAATCTACTTTCTGGATTTTTTCTAAGAGCACCCTCTTTTGCTAATTTATCAGCTATTTCATTTCCATAGATACCACAATGAATGGATCCAGCAAAACTCTACAAAAGTCCTTTCGCCATGACTGAATGTATCATAAATTTTATATAAAAAATTAAGTCTTTCCTTACATTTGCATCCAAATTTCGTAAGCTATGAAGAACAGATTTTGAGTCAACACAGATTAGAATGCTGTAAATTGTCACATCAAGATCAGATATCCAAGATAAGGCCAAAAGGGATTGCATATAGTTCAGCAGTGAAAACTGAAAAGTTCTTTCCTAAACAAAATGATTTCTTTGCTTTTAAATCGGGAATTACAAATCCAGCTCCTGTATAAGATTCTAAAACTGAACCATCCGTGTAGATTTTAAGATGATGTGGATATGTGTTTTCAAGATGTTCTTTTGCTTCTACTGATATCAAATTAATATTGTCTTCTTTTTTAAGAGTAGTATAATCTATATCAAAATTTGGAGAGATATGCTCCCATTGAGGAACTGTGGGCATAGTTGGAGGTTTTGAAATGGATGCAATATCGATGTCACATTTTTTAAATAAATCATCAGTATAATTTCGAATGGCTGCAGGTAAGAAATATTCTGTGCCCTTTTAGGAAAATCCGATTTGGAATCAAGAAAGATTTCATTTGTTACTGAATTTGATACAGAAAGACTTCTGGTTACATACTGGCTGTTGCTAGTTTGCGTTGATCATCAAGTGACAAGAGATTAGCTTCTTTATATGTTTTAAAAGTATTAGAATGTACTGGAACACCAAGGGCTATTTTAATAGCTTTACTGTCTATACTTTGTAACCGCTAAGTAATGTTTGAGAAGCTGAAAAATATACTTCCTGTCCGTAAGTCAATTTTGAACGAACCAGACTAATAGAAAGATGTACAAGAGTTTGGGAATCTTGACCCCACGATTGAGCACAGATTATTTTTAGTAAAGATAGCCTTTGTCTGGCATTGTTTATAAGATATTCAATATGGAATCTCCAGTTTAATTTAGGAGTGAAATGAACACCTAAAAATTTAACATTATTGAAAATATTGAAGAGTTTTATTTTCTAACACAAGTTGAGGCAAAACTTTTGGATTTTTACCATTGTTGAATAACATTAATTGTGTCTTTTCTCCTGATAGTTCTAGTCCATTTTCGTTCATATATTTATTCAGTTTGTCAATTTCAATTTGATATAATTTTTGTATATATAATATGGTTCTCTTATTTGTCTGTTTTTTGATGTTTGTATTCATCCACATTGCAATATCATCGGCATATTGCACTACATGCATACTTTTAGACAGTATTTTAGGAAGATCGTGAATGAGAATTGTAAATAGAATAGGTGCAATAATGGAGCCCTGAGGGATGCCAATGTCAATATTTTTAAACGAAGAGTAACATTTACCAACCCTTATACAAACTGATCTCTCAGCTAAGAAAGATTTTATGAACTGATACATTGAGCCATTAATCCCAATATTTTTCAACTTATAAAGTAAACAAGAATGCCAGACACTATCGTATGCTTTTTTAATGTCAAAGAAAGTAGCAAGAGTATTTTTTCTACGAGCAAATTGTTTTTTTAACATGACTTGCAAGTTTACAAGGTGATCGATTGTACTTCTAACCTTTTCTGAAACCTGCTTGATTGTTGGGAATTATGTCATTCTTTTCGCAATAATGTAAAATGCGTTTTTCAACTATTTTTCTAGTATTTTTCCAACTTGAGATGTTAATGCTATTGGTCGATAACTATCAATTGCAGACCTAGGTTTACCTTGTTTTGGAACTGGCATTACCACTATCCTCTTCCAGAAAGTAGGAAGAGTTCCATTTAACCAACATTTTTGGTAAAACGAGTGAAGTAATTGCTTCCAGCACAAAGGTAAGTGGCATAACATTGATACGAAATTCCATCTAATCCAACAGCTGTCTTATTCGAGGAGAATGAAATTAGTGCTTCTTTAAATTCTTCAAATGTTATAGATGCATTTAAGTAATGGTTTGGATCCGGTGTGGATCACAATAAGTATCCTTTTTCTCCTCTAGTTCTCTGTAACTTTTGGTATCTGTATGTAGTCTAGTTGATGAGTTATTTTTTGAAAAAGCTTGTACAAATGCTTCAGCTTTCTCTGATGATGTTGGAAGAGTATTTATTTTCTAATTTAATAGGATATGAAGGTAGATAATACTTGTTTTTTTAACTCCTTTACCTTTTTCCATACTCTGTGCATGTCCTTTGATGAAAATATTTCTGAATGACAAAAATGATTGAAATAGAGACGTTTTGCTTTTGCGACAACCCTGTTGCTGTGGCTTTTTGCACGTTTCATTTCAATAAACTTTTCATCAGTTCTATCTTTGAGCCATTTTTGTATGTTTTCTTTTATTAGATACGGCTTCTGCGCACTCTTCATTCCACCAACTATTTCCTCGATATTTTTTATCTGTAGAAGATTTGCACTTTGGCATTGATCTCTAGGCTGCAGATATAATAGCTTTTCTAAAGTTGTTATAAAACACTTCAATATCTTCGTGTTCAATAATGCTGCGATCTATAGATAGAAGGGTTGACTCATATAAACTCCAGTCTGCATTATTGTATAAAAACTTTGGTATTTTATCTTCAGCTTCTGCTTCTTCATCAACTATTTGCTCATTTATTTTCACAACAATAGGGAAATGATCACTCCCTAATGAATCATCTTCTGTTGTCCAAGTAGCATTGATGCCAAATCAGGAGAAATTAATGTCAGATCGATGGAGGTTGGTCTATGCGTTGATATATCAGGCACTCTTGTTATGCTGCCATCATTCATTAATACTAAATTAGAATCAACAATATTTTCTACAAATTGATTGCAAGATATAACAAAGCAATCAGGTTCCCAGAATGGAGAATGCGCATTGAAATCACCCAAAATTATTCATTTCTTATTTACATAGGAAGATGTTTTATCCAATCGGTGTTGTCAGCATTTGGCCCATTTGGATAGTAAACAGAAAGTATGTTTATACTAAAATCTTTGTTCACCTGTAACGATATTGAAGTAACAAAAAAGTTTTCAATGACATTAGTTGAATGATTGAATAATAACTTCAGAGGACTGTAATTCAAGTCTGATCTGACATAATTTGCAGTTTGAACACGTTTAGTTGACACACTGCAGTCATATAAAGGTGGATAATAAAACCACGAAATTTAGGTAACTTAAAAGGTTCAACATTTAAGGATTGTAAGGCCAGAATGCAATAGTTATTAGAATAGATGTGATTTTCTATTTGAAGTAAGTCTTTCACTATTGATCTGCAGTTCCATTTTAAAATGTTCAAAGAATTGTTAGCTAAGTTCATTAAACGCTATTTAAAATCTATGCTTTTCAAAGCAATTTGTTATGACTTTTGAAAGAAAGAAAATTGAACAGGTAACACCGTGACGAATACAAAAATAAGGCCCATTGATGTTGAAGGAGCCCCTTCCTTGTTCCACCACACATTTCCATTGTGTTTTTTAGATTTTGTGTTTTTTATTTTTGGGATCGATTTAAACTGCTGCTGTTAGGATAAATTTACAGAATTTATCATACTGATCGTCTATATTTTCTTCAGTAGAATAATCTAAATCTATGTTTTTAAGATGTCTTTGAAGAGTGACCAATCTGCACACTTGTAATTATACTTTGGGGTAACATCTACTGTGTTTTCTTCTTCTTCTGCTATGTTATTTAGAGATATTATGACTGGAATATGATCTGATCCTAAAGAAGCATCTCCCGTTTCCCACACTGTGTTGACTACCAATGATGGAGATACAAAAGTTAAATCAATGGCTGAGGATTATGGTTAGATATATCTGGAATACGGTTATATTTCCATTATTTAGTATATAAAGAATAGAATCCGCTATGTTATCTAACAAACGGTTATTAGAAATATAGGAACAACTCTTATCCCAGAAAGGGGCATGTGCATTAAAATCACCCCCAATAACCCACTTATCCGTTTGATCTTGGAACCCTTTCAACCATTCAGTGTTCTTATTATCAGACCTTTTGGAAGATAAATTGAAGCAACATTAAGAATCAAGGATGAAGTGAACTTAACCATAGCTGCACAGCATGACACAGAGGAAATGTTATACACTGGAGGAGTTCTTTCACAAACGTCCAGGTCTTCACGCACATATATGGCTGTTTTCACTCTGTCTCCACATTGTTCGTAAACCGGAGGGGGGTAAAATCCAGGTAGATTTGGTAATTTATCACAGCTCACATTTAAAGATTGTAGTAATAAAACATGAAACTTATTTGTTACTAGATATTGATTTAAGTACGCTAGATTTTTTTGTTATAGAACGACAATTCCATTGTAGAAATGTAATGTTTGGCTTTTTATGTGCTTTCATTTACATATCACAATAATTTATATCATTTAGACATTAACCATCTTAGATATGACTATAGATGAAAACAGAAAATCTTGATGATTGACTGTAAACAGCTGAGAGTCAAAGTACGACCAGTTTAGTAGAACCAAGGACGTGGAAAAGGCGGAGGAAGAAAACCTTGGCAACTGTAACGAAAGCTGCGGGTCTCCTCCGTGGCTTTTCCCAAAACATTCCAAAGCAGGTGTTTGCCCAGGGGCCTTGCGATGGTGCTCGCTCCTCTGGTCGTGGGGTGAACGTTGTCAGCTGTCAGGACTCTTCTGTCTTCCATCCTCAACTCGTTAAAGGAGACGAAAGTAATGTCGTTTTCTGTCTGTAGTTTCTGTCTTGTCATTGCGTTGAACAGATCTTTCTTAATGTCTAGTGTTTTATTTTTGACAGGAGCCACTTGACTTACTACGATCTTGGCTTTGGGAAACTGACCTTTGGCCTCGTTGACGCATTTCTGCATTTCCATACTGCATTTCTCCGATCTTTCCCCTTCAAATCGTTCACTCCTACATGCAGAACTACACATTCGGGTTCAGGATTCAGAGATACTTTTGCCTCCTTCAGAGCGCGTGTGCAATGCTCAATCTGATACGCTTTTCTCTTTGCCACCTGCAGACCGTATGACCAGCCAAGTCTCCGTGCATCAACCTTCGTCATGATACTGTCATGTATCAGGAGGACACGAGGCAAGTCGCCACCAGATGTAGAAACAGAATGGGATACGTCTTTCTTTGTTGTGCCAGAGTGTTTTTGTTTGACGTTTGTTTGTGTAGAGACTTGAAGTTTTTTATCTTTTGTTCCACAGATGTGTTACGTAATTTCGCAGAACCTTGTTTGACGTTGCTTTGACTCTTTACGTCACAATTCAGTTTTTGTTCTTTTGGTTTTGTTTCATTTGGTTATTTCCTTTGTTTGGCCTAATGTACGGCTCGTACACCAACGCCCTTGTTGTGTTGGGAGGAGACTTTGCCGGCAGCGATGTTGATGCAACTTTTGCATAAGAGCGGTGAGGCGTTGCGAATGAATTTTCGGTCGATTCGGTCTGACTGGCGACACTTTCGCTTTTCGTTATCTTGAGGTTAGATTCAATTATTTTCGTGTTTTTCAACTATTTTCTCTAGACTCAAGATTCGTTCGCTCAGAGTCATTATGAGAGCTTTGAGATCGTCCGTGTTACTTCCCGCTTCTCTTTCGGGCTGTCTTCTGCAGGGCCTTTATTGTCGGCAGGCGTACCGGACATTTTTGTTTGGGTAACTGAACGGTCACCCCCGCTTCGAACATTCGATTGGCTTGTTACAGTCGACTGAACATTTTGCAAACAGCTGTTGCTTTTTTCCATTGGCAAAGTTGATGGCTTACCTCTTACATTTCTTGTTTTTGTCATCCTGGTCATCATTTTCTTTAACTTCACAAAAAAACTCAGCTAGCTTCTGCTCTAGGTTGTTGACCATGGCCGCCATCTTGTGACGTCGTGTGTGGGTGTGTGTGTGTGTGTGTGTGTGTGCACGTGCACACACGTGAAGATCAGTCTGTTGTGTGTGTCTGTGCATCCTTTTTCAATCCCGAGGCAGCATCAAGCTTACTCCTTCAAAGTTAATCTGCAGCTGTTTTATAACTGACGCATGCACTCTGCACTAAATAAGGTGTGCAAACGTGTCTATTCTTTTCAGTTAAAAAGAAGGCATTTTTCAGTAGCACTGTGGTATGCAATGCCATCGTACGATGTGGAACATTCACTTCCACTGACTGACCTGACGGCCACCACGGGCCCTCCCAACCAACGTCTCTGATCATGTTTCCGTCTGATGCCAGAAACTGGTCAGTTCCAGATGCTGTATCATGGTGCTATTCATCAGATGGAAAACTCGCCAGGTGACAATCCATCTGCTATTGTCAGTGCAGAAATGAGACGTGCTGTTCAGCAATTCAAAAACTGCATGCTTCTCTTGCTGTTTGTGATTGGAGGGCCAGCTAACGTCATCAACATGGTGGTGTTCTACAAGCAGGGTCTGAAGGACCGTGTCACGTTGTGTCTGTTTTTCCTGGCCCTCACTGACGGACTGTTTGTGACCTCAGAAATAACATTCCAAGCTGAAGAACTGTATATGCAGTTCTCCTCCAAGCAAGAGGCAGGCCCCTATTTCACTTTTGTCATCAATAATAAATTATTGATTATCTTAGGTTGTTTTTATGCTTCTCCCATCTTATCCGCCATACTGGCCGTGGAAAGATGTCTCTGTGTTTTCAATCCGTTGAAGTTTCAAAGCCTGATGCGACCGAGGACAATGGCAGTGATTATCTTCGGTGTTTATATTTCAGCGTATGCACTTTCATTCGTCCTGTTTATCCGATATCATATTGGATGTTTATATGACCCCATATATAATATCCGCGTTATGGCAGCCACGGAAGGGGAATTCTACAAAGCTAACAAGGATCTGATCAATGTTATGGACGGCATAGTTCTAGGTGTCGGTGTTCTGGAGGGACGATGGTAGTGGTGACAGTATCAACAATACTAACGGCTGTGAAACTTCGTCAGATCAGGCAATGGAGATCAGAGACCTCTTCGTCCGTTTCATCACGGGACATAGCTCTGACCAGGATGCTTGTGAGCAGTTCCATCTTGTTCATCGTCTGTATGTTACCAAATGCTCTCTTCAACTTCGTTCGGCTGTTTTTCCCTGAAGTGGACTTTGCCAAAGCGAACATAACTTATTTGCATGTGGCAGAATGATCGGTGTTACAATTCTTCTGCTCAAGCCTTGTTCCAACATCTTTGTGTATCATGCAATGGATCACGCTATCGAGAAACGTTCTGGACGCTCTTCCATGGGAAGGTCAATCAACAAATGTCTAAGACATAACAGCAAGCACAGAACAACAGGCATTCCTCCTTCAATGTGGAGTGCTATGTAATGTGGTCAAGCGTCCTCCCTACTTCTTTAAACACACACACACACACACACACACACACACACACACACACACACACACACACACACACACACACACACACACACACACACACACACACACACATACACACACACACACACACACACACACACACACACACACACACACACACACACACACACACACACACACACACACACGCACACACACACGTCAGTCTATTACTACATTTGTTCCTTAAACTATGAAAGGCCCATGCTGCATCAAGGTCATGACTCTTTGCTGTCCCTCTCCCTCTCTCTCTCTCTCTCTCCCTCTCTCTCTCCCTCTCTTTCTCTCTCCCCCCCCCCTCTCTCTCTCTCCCTCTCCCTCTCTTTCTCTCTCTCCCTCTCTCTCTCTCTCCTCTCTCTCTCTCTCTCTCTCTCTCTCTCTCTCTCTCATCTCTCTCTCTCCCCTCTCTCTCTCTCTCTCTTGGCGCAAACTGGAGGCAGAGGAAATGGTTATATTATGGCACAATATCACAATATTAAGTTCCAGTCCTGGGCAGGATCAGCAAACCCATAAGTGCTCTGTATATTCCAGTTCCAACATCGGGGAGGACCAGCAAGTGAAGGCTGTTTAGTTGCAGGAAGAGTTCGTTGAGCTTACCGCTAGATCCTAGTGGAAACTAGTTTTATATAAACAGACATCATCACCCGAAAGTGTTCATCTTTCCCTTTTAGAAACACTGTCCTCCGATCTACAAGGACAGTGTTTCTGATAGGCAAGGATGAACACTCATTGAAGGGAACAGAAAGGATTTCGATGAAAAGAAAGACAGAGGTTTCCACAGACCCAAAGTGGAACAGGAAAGGTGCAGGCCTACAGAGATCAGCAACCTAAAATGAAAATGTACATGGACTACAACATTACTGTGAAGAAATCCGTAGTTTGAAACACTGGACTCCACATGTCTGAAGGACTAACGGGTTGATGCCAATCAAGCATGACTGAAAAGGATGATAAGACTTGGTAATGCCTTCCACCTGCATAGGACGGATAAATTATTATGTAAGGTTGATGCCAATCATGCATGATTAAAAAGGATGATAAGACTTGGTAATGCCTTCCACCTGCATAGGACGGATATGTAAGGTTGATGCCAATCATGCATGATTAAAAAAGTGATGATAAGACTTTTTTTTTTTTTTTTTTTTTCTCTCCAATCTTTTTTATTAATCCTTTTCCAACAATACATTACAAATGAATATAAACATTTCAAAAAGAAAAAAAAAAAAAAAAAAAAGAATGTGGGGGGGGGGGGGGGGGGGGGGGGGGCCCCGACACGGACACACAACCAAAAAGGGCCTTGACAATCAAACATCCTTGTACCACACAGGAAAAGTGGGGACCAGGGTCGAGGGGGGGGAGGGGGGGGGGGGGGTGGGGCTGAGGGTAAGGGGACAGAAACAAACGGGAGGTCCATTGACTTTGTCATTGTCGCACACAAATCAAAACTTGATTAATATACAGTATTCAACCATTTTGAAACAATACAGTGAAGTAGATCTTGCTGAATGTGGTGGTTTACAGATAAAATACATTTTTTAAATTCTAAAATTCAAACTAATCGAGAACTGTATTGCTACAGAAACCAAGTTTGTTTTAAACTTTGAACAATGTTCCTTATTTTGTAATTGCCATGTAATGCTCTAAAGTAATATCTGTCACACATGTATTACAGAGGTGTGTACATGGGTGTTGTGCATTTGGATTTATAGTGCAGATGTAAAATATTGCAAATTAAGTGATGGATTAAAAAAAAGCGTCTGTCTGTGTATTTGCTTAACATCAAACATACCAAGGTCTTGTTTAATCATAAAATATGACAATGTGCATATTTTTCAGTCAAGCAATTACTGGTCATTCATCCAAATCGCGGAGGTAATAAACGTTTGACAACCCATAAACAGCATATTGAAAAATGTCATGCTCTTCTTGCTCACTATATTTATATAAATAAAGTTCTAGATGATGCAGGAAACGAGAATCTCGTTGAAAGTAATTCGTTGAAAGTAATTTATGTTGCAATCAAACAAATCTATTTCCTGAGATATTCAGTTTTCAAATTAATATAAATACTTATTCTGTGCACAACTCTATGCGATCCTCCCGGCCTTGAGTATTTCTATGAATACTGAAGTGGGATCTGGCACTTTTTATTTGCATCTGTATATATAATTTTAGCCAAAAGAATTATCAGATCAACTACTGTATTGGCGTTTTGAAGTAAAGTCTCTGTTCCAAATAGTACTCTATTACTGTTGTGAAATATAAATTTCTATTTTGAACATTCTTATCTGTAACCATTTAACGTGTAAGGTAATTTATGTTGCAAGCACTATGATCTTTCCGGAGATTATTTCAGTGTTAAAATAAGATAACACATATTCAGTGCCACAACTCTATGCGATACTCCGGTGGTAAATCCCTACCCTTCTATCCTTGGGACGAACTAAGGTCGAAAAGTTCCCAAGAACAGCAACAGGACCAGCCAGCAAGGGATCTCATCATACTTAAATAGAAGGCAACCAAGGCTGAACATTTGGTTATTCCATGACTTCCAATCTTCGATAGGTAAGCATTTCATCCCAAACACAAGCATGGATTATATCCCACACACCCAAATAGTCACATTGCAAACATCTCATCCCTTTACCCACATGTACACTCGATGAAATTATTTGCAGGACACGTGGCCAGAACTCGCCAGCGACGATACAATGTACACCTTTGCATTAGCTTTTTATACTCAAGTCATATTCATCCTGCTGAGTCATGACGTTACGTTTGCCTCATTATTATGGCAAATACATCCATACTACGTAAACTTATTCTAGGTATTTAAAAAAAAACAAAAAAAAAAAACAGCTCTTATTTCCTGACATACCTCCTCCAAATGACATCTTGTCACTTAAAGATTAAAGCCTTCAAAATTAATAGTTATCACAATGACAGTAATATTCATGGAATCAAGATAAGCAAGTCAACATACAGTTATTTGAA
Source organism: Conus ventricosus (assembly GCA_018398815.1). Classification (NCBI taxonomy): domain Eukaryota; kingdom Metazoa; phylum Mollusca; class Gastropoda; order Neogastropoda; family Conidae; genus Conus; species Conus ventricosus. The sequence goes on from JAFLJL010000981.1 coordinate 17,954, forward strand.
ATAGTTGACAATTCCTTTCACTTTCAAAAGTTGTTGTAACTTCCCCATCCGCAGATCATTTACTACAACTAGTAAATGACCAAACAACATGTGAATCTTCAAATAATGATTTATAATGAATCCAGTTATTTTCATGGTTTTTAAAGTTCGGAGTTCACTTTGGGTTGATACGTATTTTCTATTGATATCGCGCCTTGAAGTATTTTTATGAATACTGAAGTGAGGATCTGGCACTTTGTTATCTTGCTCTGTATTTATAATTTTTAGCCAAATGAATTATCCAGGACAATACCAGTACGGCGTTGAAAGTTAAAGTTGTTCAAAAATTGTACTATACTTCTGTTTAAATATTTATTATCTACATTTGATTCATTTCTCTTTCAGAAGATTTCCAGTGTTCTTCAAAATTCATGTACGTATTACATCTCCAGAAGACATGCTCTCTATTATCTTCTCATTATTGCAGACATTGCAGTTTAGTTTTGGTTTTGTAAACTCTATTTCTTTCAACACCACGTTAGTTCTTTTATTTCTATGTATTATTCTTATCTGTTGCCATTTATGTTTTATTCTTTATCTGCTGAATCTTTGAGAAACAACGTTTCCAAGGTATGGTCTCGTTTGAGCTTTTCAGACCATTTTGTGATGATGCATTTGGTTTACAGTTATCCTGGATTAATGTTTTATAATATAGCTGGGTGCTTTTTGATATAGAGCATAATCTTTCTCAAGGATGCGTTGTGCTCTGCCATGATTGCGATCTTGAATAGTTAAGTCCAAAACTTTTCTTAAATATTTCTTTATTGAGGCTATACATCCCATGTATGTCAGAAAGTTAATCTGTATGTTATATCTTGCTCTGAATTCATTAAATGTGAGTATTTTCTCCATTATTCTTTATTAATTCAGAGGATTCTGTTTACTTTTTTTTCATGCCACCCTTTAAATCTTAAACCAGTTTTATGCCCTATTTAATGTTTGCATTATAAACGAATTGGTGCTCCGGCTTGTACTTCCATGAGTGGTTTTCTGGTTTTACTTTATAAAAAAAAATTGTCTTTAGGAGAGTGTTTACATGTTGCCAAAACATTTTTTTTTTATTTATTTTACACAGATAGTTCGGTAGAGTACTCTTCAATGTGTTCATTAAACGGGCTATTATGCACCAAACAATTCTTTCCTATTCTGTGTGTAGTACTTTTTTAATTCAGTTCTTAACCCATGTTAGTTTCTGTGATGTGAAATGCTGTCATCTGGTATGTTTCAGTCCACCATCTATATTTCTTAACAGCTGTTTTACGGCTAATCTTGTCTAGTTCTTGTTCCACACAAACCACAACAAACATAGTCTTTGTAGTTCTTTTATATATGCATCGGAGGGTTTGGCAATAAGAAGCAGAGATGCGTTAATTTGGACAAGATTAGCGATTTGAGTATGCGATTCTCCCGAGGAGGGGTGTTAATTATTCTTTTTTGTCCAGGTTTTGAATAATGCTTTTATTCATGCATTTTTCTTGGTAGTTCTTTTTTCTATATCTATTAGATCTTTAGTAAACACAGATTCATAGTATTTTGAAAATTGCTTTAGGATTCCATATCATGTTTAGGTGTTGCGTATATTTTTACTGTGATTTTTTATTACTCCCAACCATTTGATTGCGTTTTTTTCTTATTCAGAATACAACCAGGGACGTTATTACCAACTTTCTAAAATTTGAGTTGACTTTTCAAAAGGACTATTCTGTTGCCCCTATTCATTAGTGGAGTGTCATCTGCAAATTGTGATAATTTTTATTAACTTTTTCACCTATTTGGATTCCTTTTCTATGTTTTTTTCTTCTTTGATATTATAGATATATTTCTGCACATAGTAAAAAAAATGTATGGTGACATTGGGGTCGCCTTGACGAGACACCCTCTCTTTTATAAATAAAAAACATGGTGTGACTTTGTTCATTAGCATTAAAAGCTGTTGATTTAATATTTTTATTAAAAACACTATCCATCTACCACAGTTCTTGTCAGTCCCCAAAGGCTTTTTAATACTTTGAACATAAAATTTCCAATCTTTGAGTCAAACGCTTTTCAAAATCTAGATATTTATAACATCTCCTGGTTTGTGTTGTGTGTTCAGTTGATTGATCATTTCATAGATTAAGGTATGACATTATTCATGTATCTGTTTGGAATAAATCCGGTCTGAGCTTCGCTAATTACAGTTGGAAGTATTCTTTTTAATCTGTTTGATATGCCCTGTTGATCCTATTTTTTAGATAACATTTAGCATGGAAATCGGTCTCCAGTTCTTAATGTGTTCTTTGGGTTTACCTGGTTTTGTTTGTTACAGATAATTAACCTTTTCTGTACATTAGAAGTTCCCCCTCTTTAAAACTCTACATTTAAGGCTCTTACAACTAGAAAGCCAACTCTTTTTCCAAAGAAAAAATTAAAAAAACTCAGCTCCAAACCACTGTTCCTTGGACTTTTTCATCCTTCATTTTTTCAATGCCATGCGGCTCCTCCTGTGTTATTTTTCCTTCTAAAAAATCTACTTTCTTCACTGTTATTTTTGGTACCTCTTTACCTAAATCCTTCAATATGAGTTGTTCCTAAATCTCTTTTTTATATAATTTTTCATAGAATTCTTTGATTCTTCTTTTATTCATCTGTATTGTTCTATTATTTTCCATTGATTGTTTATCAATTTTGTTTTGCTTGCTATCCAAAGTTCGTTTTCAAGATTACAGAAATACTTTGTGATTTTTTTCCTTCTGCTACCCCATCTTGCTTTAGATCTTAGTAGTACACCATTCATGATTTTTCTCTAACTAAAGTCAACTCTTGATTGTATTCTTCAAGTATCTTCATGTCCTTGTCTGTTTTGTGTTCTTTTTTCTCAATTTCTTTTATGTTCATGCGTCAATTTTTCTTCTTTTCTGTTTTGATTCTCTTTTTTTCATTGTTGCTATATGAAATTGTTTTTGTTCTTATTTTCTTCAGCAAAACGTCCAGAAAGTCCTATCAGATACTTTAAATTTTATTTTTCTGAGTTACCATCTCTTTTCGTTTGTTGGTTCTTCCTGGGTTTCTGTATTTTCTTTTCCTTTACTTTTGTTATTTCTTCATTAATTTCATCAAATATTTTTTTATCTTTAAGTAGGGAGGTATTAAATCTTCCATAAAAGTAGTATTTTGTTTTTTACATCTTTTCTGAATTTTGTTTAGAGTGATTTAATGAATGACAGTTCTATTAAGCTGGAATTATTTCTGTATATCATCAAAGTACCTTATCTGTAATCCGACCAGTAGAAAGGAAATCTATTATACTTTGTTGAAAGGGGGTTGGTCTTCTCCATGTATATCTCCTACTGTCTGGGATTGTTCTCTCTCCATATATCTGTAATAACAAGCTCTGCATCATTTCTTCCATTGCTTTCTTAGCTTTGGGGTTATTAAACATGTTTATAGTTGAAACAATCTATTTCATGTTCTAAGGCAATATTAAAATCTTCAGCTATTGATAACATTGTTTGTTTTGTATCTTTTATTCTCTGTATTAGATCTTCATAAAACACAGGGTCATTTTATGGGACCATATACACTTACTTATAATAGTTTTTTTTCCTTAGCTGCAAAGGTTTTATTAATGAAATGTACCATTTAAAATTTTGATTCAAACTTTATTAATCTTTAAATTCAAAATATAATTAAATAGCACTGCTTATTCCCCTGCATTTGAGTTGTGAAGAAAGAAAAGACACATGTATATCCCTTTGATTCGTTTATAGTCTTTTCCATTTGTTTCAAAATGTTTGTCTTGTAAAACAGTAAATAGAATATTTTTTTTTTTCCTCAAATAGTGAAAGACATCTCTCCTGTTTCTGCTTATTTCCCTGCCCCTGACAGTTTTAATGAAGAGAAATTGTTATTGTATTGCCCCCTTTCCCCCCTCTTACTACTTGTTTTTTGTGTTCCATTAATGTCATATAGTTAGGTCTACTCTACTAATCATGTGTTCCTTTAGACTCGCTAAGAAACATTTTAAACTTCTGGCTATTTTCATTATATTGTAAGCTAGGTCATGTTTCTTATTATTTATTCTGTTCTATCAGCCACAAAGTCTCTTAAGAAATTACCTTCATTCAAAAAATCTGGCTTTTTATTTATTACGTCAAACCAATTGAAGCAATTCTCCAGGGGGAAAAAAAAATCGTCTTCATATATATCCATGTGTATCATTCAAAGCTCTTATACTACTTCAGTAACATCAGATATGACCGCCTTACGGAAAAAATGAATAGTCCACTTCTACATTCAGTGTCCTGAAAACCTTTTCACGCACTTGAAGGGAAGTAAAAATTAGTCTCATCTAAATTTTTATGGCAATATCTTTGACAATGACATCCATGTAGGACCTTCTCCCCTCCCCTCCCTCTGTAAATTCATTCCAAAAAACTCATTATCACAAAAAAACATCACACAAAACAATACAAATTCACTTGGGTATACATAGATCAGATTAAATTCTAAATGACAAGGTTGCTGAAAGAAAGAAAAGCAAATGATAAACATGATTTAACTACAAACAATCAAAAAGAGAAATGGAAAAAAAAAAAGACTAAATTCCCTTGACGGTCAATGGCGAGCGAGAGAGAGAGAAACTATGAGTATCACTTTCTAAGAACAAACTCATAAGGAGGTAAGGAAGTGTGCTTCAACGATAACAATTTAGCGTTCTGATTCGATATCAGTGTGCGCGCGGCTCACCAGTTTCCCGAAGAGCATTTGAAGTAGACTGGTTAAATCACTCTGGTGTCATATAAAAACAAAATTATTATTAAAAAGCCACATTACATTATAGCATTCAAAATACCAAAACGTTTCTTCTTGAGAGAGAAAAAAATCTAGTAAGTAATATAGCTGCTTCGCAAAAGACTCCCTGTCGAATACATTAAGCATCACAAAAAGGTGCACTGGCGCATCGCGCGCATATTTTTTTTACCCCTTCCTTCCCCTTTTTTTTTTCCTTTTTTTTTCTTGTCGTTACTTTATCTTCGCGCGCACGCCCACGTGCCAGCGCCCGCACCCTGTGCGCCCCGCACGCTTGGCGCCACGGACACAGCGGCACCGCACAACACGGTACACACGCCCGCGTGCGCCGACGCAACGCGCACCCGTGCGTCCGCTTATGTATGTACACCACGAGTGTCAGCTCACCGCACACACGGAGCGTTTGCACAGCATGAGGTACGCACACCGTGGGCAACAAACAACTTGCTATGCATGTAGCATATGGTTTATACCATTAAAGATGATTCACACGTTCGATCAATTAGAGGTATTTAAGGAAAATATCAAATGAAAATACCAAACAAAGACGCTGCGCGGCACACACACACACACACACACACACACACACACACACACCACACACTCAACGCACGTTACACACGCACGCACACACACGCACCGCACGCACGCACACCCGCGCGCACACCACACACATCGACGCGGCATAACCGCGTCGTGCTCCGCATCCGTAGAGGCGGGCACGCAGTCCTTCAGTTTCCTCCGACTGTGCACGCGCGCACACGTGTAGGAGACATAGACGAACGGAGTACAAACAATATAGGCCCACATCATCCATAAGCAAGTTCAATGTATTACATCAGTCAGATAATGATCATGACTATCAATCATGATTTTTATACCTCTTTCTCCCATTTTATAAAACATCAGTTGATACAAAGTTATGTCGTGCATATTTCTCCCTTCACAGACATCCATTGTGTACTCTGTTCAACACATACTCAAAGCAGAAACCATTCCTTTTCCATTGTGATTATCTATTTCACCACATTCAATGGTTGGCGGACAGAGTCAGGTTATAGACGTAGGAATAAGAACAACAACTGTAGAGATACATTGAAAAGCAGGGAAGGGGGGGGTGGGGGGGGGGGGGGGGGGGGGGGTGGGGAATCAAAAAGGAGAGCTACACATTTGTTATAATATGAGGGTGTGACCTATAGAACACGATAAATCAGAGCACCCAAAAAAAGGTTAATGAATGGATTTCTTTTTCTTTTTAGAATGGATTCTTTTTCTTTTAGACTAATAAGGTCAGCACACAGGCACTGCGCCGCACCCCACTCCAACACACACACATTGCAGGACACGCGCGCGCGCTCGATGCACGACCCAGCGCGCTGCCGTGTCATTTAATAGTATTTACTTACAATCTTTTGGTGGAGTAGGATCAGGGGGAATTCAAATAATCACAAAGTGCAATTCACACAACCAATGGGTAAACGAGCTGAAAGTCAGTTTCAACAAGTTTTGTAGAATCCAAGACAAAGTCTCGAAACAAGATCAATGTTACGTCGAGAGTACCTATAATATGTGACTATTTCATTGACTTAGTTAGTTTCGTCGTCAGTGTTCATGTTGATGGCCAATTTCACAGTTTTTCATTTTTTCACCTTTACGAGGATTTTGCCCGTTTGATGACAAGCAGCAAGGGTCGGCCGAGTCGCTGACTGGGCCTTCCGAAGCAGCTGATAATTCAGCTGTGTCAAGTCCGCTCCCACCGACACGCGTTTATTTCTTCAGTTTTCCAGGCGGTTCTGCCAGAACCAGGACTCGCTGTCTCCGTTGAATGGGATCTCACGATGATCGGTCTGGGTTTCTGGTGCCGCCTTGTTTGCCGGTGCGTTGTGCCATTTCAATATTCCTCCCTGGCCTCTGGCACCTTGACTCTGTTGGTGAAGATGTCGCCACTTGTTACGCAGTCTTCTACCGTATCCTTTCTGCCTAGGACCACCGGACACCGTACTCCCTCACATGATACTGGCGGCCGTTGCGTTTCCTGGTCATTAAGTGCTCTTTGGGGAGTGTCGGAATTACGTTTTAAAACTGCTCGAGTTTATCCATTAATTCTTTGTTCTCTTCCCTCATTGTTTTCATTTCTGGACCTCTAGGATGTTTTTCATTCTTAGCTAAAACACTGAAGCTCTCGAACTGCTCGATATGGATATCAGCATGGATGTTATCTGATTCATGTCATGGCGGTGTGCACTTATGTCATCTTTCGTCGATAATTCATGAGTTGGTTTTTGATGTCTTCTAGGAGTTTGCTGGATATCATTTCAACTCCTCTCTGCTATCACTTTCCTTCCTTAGTTTCTTTTGTCCTGGGTTGGCGATTCGTGTTGGGGGTCGAGGGCTAGGCAGTATCACTAACAGACGATGTTGAGATTTTGGATCGTTTGGACGTGCCTGGAAAATACTTAGCAATTGCACTCGTCATGTCACATTCTGCAGTTAAATGCTTATCAAGAACTTCTGCGGACACTGCACGATGCACCCAAAAAAACACAAAATCGTAGCCTTCATAGCTTATACACAGTACACAAGGCTGAGCCACAATCGTCAGGACAGCTCTCACACACTCACTGCACACCGTCGTCGACCATTTTCATTGAAGGTTCAATCCACTGTGTCATCACGCATTCGGATGCACATGGTTCGAGATGAGTTTGCTGATCAAATCACGAGAAAAAGTACGCCATTCATAGTTAAATTCAAAAGTTTTTGAAATTACAGGTTTCCAATTCAAATATTATGCCAGTCACTTCGATGTTGAATTCTTTATCCTTTACAGCAACGGGGATACAAGAAGAAAATTGAAATCAATGTAAATTACAATATATCTTGCGAGCTCCTGCAAAAACGCGTCTGCACTCGACGTGATGCGATCGTCCGGCCACTCAGGATGATAAGATTGGTATGCCTTCCACCTGCATAGGACGGATATGTAAGCGCCACAAGGTAATCCCAGTGATAATATATACTTTAAGAGATAGGTCTGCGTTGATAGGGCAGCAGACGCACTTAATGCTATGGCTATGCTTCACAATTCCTCTTAACAGGACCAGTAGAGCTGTTTGGCTTTATGAGGAGCTTATTGGCTGTGCTGCAGGGGTCCCAGTTACCACAGAGGAATTATGTTCATATAGACAGGACGAAACATAATGAATTACAAATCATATTAAAACCAGTCAGAACAGATGAAATACTTGTTCATACAACGACAGAACACAGATGAAATACATGTTCTTTAAACATACGTAACAGATGAAATACATGTACATATAAACAGACAGAAACAGATGAAAATACATGTTCATATAAACAGACAGAAAAAGAATGAAATTCATGTTCATATTAAACAGACAGAAACAGATGCATTACATGGTCATGTAAACATGACAGAAACAGAGGACATACCATGTTCATAAAAACAGACAGAGACAGATGAAAATTACTTGTTAATATAAAAGACGAACATGAAATACATGTTCATATTAACAAACAGACGCAGATGTAAACATGTTCATATAAACAGACAGAAGCAGAGGAAAAATACTGGTTATATAATACAGACTGAAGGCAGATGATATACATGTTCTATAAACAGACCAGAAACTTGAAATACATGTTCATATAAACAGACAGAAACAGTGAAATACATGTTCATATAAACACACAGAAACAGATGAAATACATGTTCATTAAACAGACAGAAACAGTATGAAATACATGTTCATATAAACTAACAGAAAAAAGATGAACTTACATGTTCATATAAACAGGGACAGAAACATGAATTACATTTCATATAAAAACAAGCAGAGACAGATGAAATACATGTTCATATTAACAGGACAGGAACAGAGGAAATACATGTTCATATAAACAGACAGGAAGCAGATGAAATACATGTTTCATATAAACAGACAGAAACTTGAAAGTCATGTTCATATAAATCCCAGAAGAAACTGATGATATTACATGTTCATATAAAACACACAGAGAAACGATGAATACATGTTAATATAAAACAGACAAAATACAGATGAAATACATGTTCATATAAACAACTGAAACAGATGAAATGAAATACATGTTCATATAAAACAGACTGAGAAAACTTCTGATTATCCATGCCCTTTTAAGGCATACAGAGCACCTGTATATGCGAATGTGTACAACAAGAATTTGTTCCTTTTTTCAATAAAGACATATAAAAGGACTTCTCCTATGTACTGTGTGCGACGCGTATATTTCTTCTTAAAACATACAGGTCTATTTCAAACACACCCCCAGTGCTTGTGCGGTGTGTGTGTGTGTGTGTGTGTTGTGTTGTGTGTGTTGTGTGTGTGTGTGTGTGTGTGTGTTGTGTGTTTGTGTGTGTGTGTGTGTGTGTTGATGTGTGCGTGCTTATTGATATAATATGGAGTGGGGCGAATGTGTTTACAATTATCGGTTTTAGACTTGTACGCGAGTCTATTAATGCTTTGTCGTGACACGGGAAAAACTGTTTGTGCAATCAGATGAATGTAGACACGCTTATACCTGCACAAATATGAATAGACAAAGAACATACGAATTTTACGATACGGCGCAATGATGCTGTTGATGTCATTCATCTCTCAGCCTTGTCCCTTACCACTTCCTGTCCCATGGGATGCTGGTTAATGTCATTCATCTCTCAGCCTTTGCATTATCAATCCTGTCCCCCCCCTATGGATGTTGTTAATGTCATTCTTCTTTCAGGCTTTGCCCTATCAATCTGTCACCAGGGATGCTGTTAATGTCATTTATTCTCTCAGCCTTTTCTCACTAATCTGTCCCCTCGCCTAGGGATGTTGTTTTATGTCATTCGTCTTCAGGCTTTGCTTATCAATCTGTCCCTAGGGATGCTGTAAATGTCATTATCTCTAAGCCTTTCCTCATCATCCTGTCCCTCCCCCTATGGATGCTGTATCTATGCACATCTGCCTGATCGGCGGATGGATGTGTCTTTATAGGTTCCTGTATCAGTATATGTATAATCAGGTCTGTCAGTGATATATGCATCTTTATAGATCCCTGTACGTATGACGTGTTATCTGCTGATCAGTTATAACTGGGTCTTTAGAAATCCTTGCATCTGTACAATGTTCATAGCCAAATCAGCGGTGCATGTGTCTTTGTAGTCTTTAAAATCTGTGTAGGTGGCACCCGGGCATGTAAGTGTGCATGTATATATATATATAGGATCAGTAAGGTTTAAAAAGCCTTGTGTAATTTTATAGTGCTCGGACCACGTGGGGAAGAATACTTTTTGATAAGACACGTATTATAGAGGTATTAAAATTTACATATTTGTTTCAGCTTGGGCTATCGTCAGGAGGGAGTTGGGGTTGCCCACCGCGGTGTTGTATAGCGTGTGGGGCCGGTTGCAGGCTGTTTTCACGGCGTGTGGGCTGCACGTGTTTTGGGTTTCAGGTTAAGGACGGGTGGGTTCATTTAACAAGAGTCCATGGGTGCCTGCTGAGTTTGTTCTATTTCGTTTTAGTGTTAAGAGTTGCTAAGTGAGGTTTACACAGGTTTAGCATGGTTAGTTAGGCATTGGTTGAACCTTTTTGAAATATTGCTGATGGTGATGCCCTTTTTATGATTTTCCAGGAATTGTTGTGGTTATTTTGCGTCTTTAAAGTTTCATATGTATTTGTCAATTCAGTTTGGTTTTTCGTTTTTTATTTTTTCTTTGTTTGATGGAATGTTTGTTGTTCCTAATGGGGATAGTGTTCAGTCCGGTACTTTCCTTACGTACTCTCGAAAAGTTAGTAAATTAGTATTGAAAACGGATAAACCCTACACAGTATATTTGTTTGTAGGGTCGTTATTTTTTGGTTACTTGTCAGAGAACAGGAATAGGGGGCTTTTAGGGCACTTTCGCCCAAAAAATCGGTGGAGGAGCAAGTGAGCCAGAATCGGTTTTTTATACGTTTTTCTGATGTCTTCTAGAGTTTGCTGGATATCCATTTCAACCTCCTCACTGCTACACTTTCCTTCCTTAGTTTCTTTTTGTCCTGGGTCTGGCGATTCGTGATGGGGTCGGGCTAGAGCACGTATCACTAACGACGATGTTGATGTTTTGATCGTTTTGACTTGCCTGGAAAATATTTTAGCAATTGCACTCGTCATGTCACAATCTGCAGTTAAATGCTTTTCAGCACATCTGCGACACTGCACGAAGCCAAAACACAAAATCGTAAGCCTTCATAGCTTATACACAGTACACCAACTGCTGAGCCACAAATCGTCAGGACAGCTCTCCACACACTCACTGCACACCGCTCGCCATTTCATGAAGGTTCACATCCACTGTGACATCACGCATTCGGATGCAAAAGTTCGAGATGTTGCCTGATCACTCACGAGAAAAGTACGCCATTCATAGTTAAATTCAAAGTTTTTTGAAATTAACGGGTTTTCCAATTCAAATATACGCAGTCCACTTCAAGTTGAATACTTTTATCTACAGCAACAGGATACAAGAAGAAATAGAAAACAATGTAATATACAATATACTTGCGGCTCCGCAAACGCGTCTGCACTCGACGTGAGCGATGTCCGGCCACTCAGGATGATAAGACTTGGTAATGCCTCCACCTGCATAGGACGGATATGTAAGCGCCACAGGTAATCCCAGTGATAATTATCACTTTAATAGATAGGTCTGCGTTGATAGGGCAGCAGACACTAAATGCTCTGGCTGCTTCACAATTCCTCTTAACAGGACCAGTAAGAGCTTTTTTTTGCTTTATGAGGAGCTTTTTGGCTGTGCTGCGGGGGTCCCAGTTACCCACAGAGGAAATACATTTTTCATATAGACAGACAGAACAGATGAAATACATATTCATATAAACAGACAGAAACAGATGAAATACATGTTCATACAAACAGACAGAAACAGATGAAATACATGTTTCTTATAAACAGACAGAAACAGATGAAATACATGTACATATAAACAGACAGAAACAGATGAAATACATGTTCATATAAACAAAGAACAGAAAAAAGATGAAATAATGTTTAAATATAAACAGACAGAAACAGATGAATTACATGTTCATGTAAACAGACAGAAACAGAGGAAATAAAATGTTCATAAAAACAGACAGAGACAGATGAAAACAGTTCATATAAACAGCCCAGAAACATGAAATACATGTTCATATAAACAAACAGACGCAGATGAAAACATGTTCATATAAACAGACAGAAGCAGAGGAAATACATGTTCATATAAACAGACAAAAGCAGATGAAATACATGTTCATATAAAAACAAAACAGAAACATGAAATACATGTTCATATAAACAGACAGAAACAGATGAAATACATGTTCATATAAACACACAAAAAACAGATGAATACATGTTCATATAAACAGACAAAAACAGATGAAAACATGTTCATATAAAAAAAACAGAAAAAGATGAAATACATGTTCATATAAACAGACAGAAACATGAAATACATTTTCATATAAACAGCAGGGACAGATGAAATACATGTTCATATAAACAGACAGAAAGAGGAAAACATGTTTCATTTTAAACAGACAGAAGCAGATGAAATAATGTTCATATAAACAGACAGAAAACATGAAATACATGTTCATATAAACAACAGAAACTGATGAAATACATTTTTCATATAAACACCAGAAACAGATGAAATAATGTTTCATATAAACAGACAAAAAACGATGAAAATACATGTTCATTATAACAAACAAAAAACAGATGAAATACTTGTTATATAAACAAAGAGAAAACTTCTGATATCCCTGCCTTTAAGCATACAGAGCACCTGTATAATGCCGATTTTTACAACACGAATTTGTTCCTCTTTCCAATAAAGACATATAAGACTTCCTCCTAGGTACCTGTGTGCGCGCGTAATTTCTTCTTAAACATACCGGTTCTATTTCCACACACACACCCCAGTGCTTGTGCGTGTGTGTGTGGTGTTTTGTGTGTGTGTGTGTGTGGGGTGTGTGGGGTGTGTGTGTGTGTGGGGTGTGTGTGGGTGTGTGTGTGTGGGGTGTGTGTGCGTGCTTATTGATATATAAGGGTGTGCGAATGTTTTTTACATTATCTGTTTTAGAACTTGTACGCGCGTCTATTCATGTTTGTGTGCACGGAAAACCTGTTTGTGCAATCAGATGATGTAAGACAACGCGTATACATGCACAAATATGAATAGACAAAGAACATACTGATTTTACGATACGGCGCATTGATGCTGTTGATGTCATTTTATCTCTCCAGCCTTTCCCTTACCAAACCTGTCCCCAGGGATGCTGTTAATGTCTTTTATCTCTCAGCCTTTGCCTTATCAATCCCGTCCCCTCCCCTATGGATGTTGTTAATGTCATTCATCTCTCAGGCTTTTCTTATCAATCCTGTCCCCTAGGGATGCTGTTAATGTCATTCATCTCTCAGCCTTTCCTTCATCAATCCTGTCCCTCGCCCTAGGGGTGTTGTTAATGTCATTAAAACTCTCAGGCTTTGCCTTATCAATCCTGTCCCCTAGGGATGCTGTTAATGTCATTCATCTCTCAGGCCTTTCCCTCATCAATCCTGTCCCCTCCCCCTATGGGGTGCTGTATCTATGCACATCTGCCCGATCGGGATGGATGTGTCTTTATAGTTCCCTGTATCTGTATATGTATAATCAGTCAGATCAGTGATATATGCATCTTTATAGATCCCTGTACGTTTGCACGTGATATCTGCCAGATCAGTTATAACTGTGTCTTTAGAAATCCTTGCATCTGTACATGTCATCAGCCAAATCAGCGGTGCATGTGTCTTTGTAGATCTTTATATCTGTGTAGGTGGCACCGGGCATGTAAGTGATGCATGTATATATATATATAGATCAGTAAGGTTAAAAAGCCTAGGGTAATTTTATAAGTGCTCGACCCCTTGGGGAGCAACATTAGATAAGACAAGTATTAAAAGAGGTATTAAAAATCTACAAATTTGTTTCAAGCCTTGGCTATCGTCAGGATGGAGTTTGGTTGCCCACCGCCGGTGTTGTATAGCGTGTGGGGCCCGGTTGCAGCTGTTTTCACGTGCGTGTTGGCTGCACGTGTTTTTTGGGTTTTCAGGTTACTGTACGGGGTGTGTTCATTAACAATGATTTCCATTTGTGCCTGCAGTTATTTACTATTTCTGTTTTAGTGTTAAGAGTTGCTAAGTGAGGTTTACACAGTATTAGCCATTTTTCAGTTAGGCATAGGTTGCACCTTTTTGAAATATTGCTGTATGGTGATGCCCTTTTTATGATTTTCCAGGATATGTTGTAGTTTATTTTTGCGTCTTTAAGTTTCCAAATGTATTTGCTCAATTCAGTTTGGTTTTTTTTTATTTTTCTTTGTTGAATGACTGTTTGTGGTTTGCATATCTGGTTTTGAAGTAGTTTTCAGTGATCCCTATGTATGTTTCTTTTTCATTTTCTGATATCACAGTAGCCTGGTATACAATATTGTTGTGAAGACATTTATTGCTTAGTGGACACTGTTCTTTTTTGGTGCAATTGCAGGATTTCCTTTGGTCACCCTTCTTTGCTGTGTTGATTTTCATTTTGTTGGATGCATCAATTAGGTTTTTGAGGTCGGGCATACATGAGTACGATAGTTTCACAGTGTTTTTGTTGAATATTTTGGACAGTTTTGTGTTCTTTGGAAATAAAGTTGTGACGATTTTGAAGGATTCTTTCCCTATGTTTGTTTTGAGTTTCCCATCGTATGGGGGGTTGTACCATATGATTTTTCTTTTTCTATTTTTCTTGCTTTTATTTGTGTTTTTATCTGGGTTGTATTGTAGTTTGTAATTGTATCCACTTCTTTGTAGTGCCTCCTGGTATTCTACTGCTGCATTGTTGAACACTTTCTCACTGCATGACAGGTTTGATATTCTCTTGTTTATGCCGTGGGGTATGGTCTTTAATACAGATGGTGGATGGTTACTTTTGATGTGTACATAGAGAGTGTGTGTCGTTGGGTTTCTTGTATGGTTTATATATGTGGTTATTGAGATCCAGTGTTATGTCTAAGTAGTTCACTACCTTTTTGTTTGCTTCAATGGTAATTTTTAAGTTGTGATTTTGGAAGATTTGCATAGTTCTTTTTTTCCTATTTTCAATGGTTCTTGAGTCATTGTTTAGTGCAGCAAGGCCGTCATCTCTGTATAGTCCGACTTGCTTTCCCGAGTTTTTTCTTGATGTTGGATAGCATGAATAGTCCAACCAGTTCGCATGTTTCTGCACCATCATATGAACCCATGGTTACGTCAAATGTTGAATTGCTGTTCGTTTTCTTGATCCAGGTTTCGTTTCTGCTGTGCAGTAATGTTTTCTTGGTGTGGAGAATGATTTCCATTTCTGACCCTGTTATGTCTGTGTGGTTACTGGCAAACTTCAGTGCTTTGTTGAGTAGTTCCTCATCTATAGATGGGTAAAAGTCTACTATGTCAAATGTGATGAATACTGTATTACTTTGTTTATTGAGTTTTTTGAACCATTGGATAACTTCGTATGTGTTCTTCCAGAGGTTTTATTCAGAGTTTTGATTTTATGTTCTTATTGTTTTTTTCCAGAATGTTCTTGCTTATTTGCCTAGTTCAGATTTGGATGGGTTTATTAGTCTACATGTTGGATTGTTATGAAAGTTGGGCTTGTGGTCTTTGAGTGTTATGAAAGCTTCTTTTGTTGCTGTCGCTTCTATCCTGTCACTTGAGTCTATGCGCTGTGCAGTTCTTTTCTTTAGTGCGGATACTGTCATGTATATTTTTGTCGGCTTTTTTGTAGTTTTTCTGTATATTTTTGTCAAGGAGTTGAGAGTATTCCTTTGGTTCCATTTTGTAGTAATTGCTAGTTTTATCAGCCTTCACAAATATTTTTTTGTCATTTTGTACTTGTTTTATTTGTTTTTTTAATGTTGTTTGGAAACCGTTGTTAGATTTTTTGAATTCAATATTGGTTATCAATCTTTTCATTTTATCTTCAAAGGTTTCATTTCGTCTATGGCTGGTGGTGATCGCCATGATTTGAAATTGTACGTGTTTTTGTCCTCTTTTTTTGCGTTTGGATTTAGGAAAAAGAACGCTTTCCATCTCATGTTGTTGCACAAACTTTTCTGTTTGTTCTATTAATTTTTTTTATATATGATTGCGGATTAGAAAACGGTATATTTTTTGTTGACTGCCTAAAATTGGTTTCCTCCATTTTAAAATCCTTCAGGCCACAGTGCTCAACGTGAGGAGCGATTAAGATCAGTAAGGTTAAAAAGCCTAGGGTAATTTTATAAGTGCTCGACCCCTGGGGAGCAACATTAGATAAGACAAGTATTAAAAGAGGTATTAAAAATCTACAAATTTGTTTCAAGCCTTGGCATCGTCCAGGATGGAGTTTGGTTGCCCACCGCCGGTGTTATATAGCGTGTGGGGCCCGGTTTTCAGCTGTTTTTCACGTGCGTGTTGGCTGCACGTGTTTTTTGGGTTTTCAGGTTACTGTACGTGGTGTGTTCATTAACAACGATTTCCATTTGTGCTGCAGTTATTTACTATTTCTGTTTTAGTGTTAAGAGTTGCTAAGTGAGGTTTACACAGTATTAGCCATTTTTCAGTTAGGCATAGGTTGCACCTTTTTGAAATATTGCTGTATGGTGATGCCCTTTTTATGAATTTTCCAGGATATGTTGTAGTTTATTTTGCGTCTTTAAGTTTCCAATGTATTTGCTCAATTCAGTTTGGTTTTTGTATTTTTCTTTGTTGAATGACTGTTTGTGGTTTGCATATCTGGTTTTGAAGTGGTTTTCAGTGATCCCCTATGTATGTTTCTTTTTCATTTTCTGATGTCACAGTAGCCTGGTATACAATATTGTTGTGAAGACATTTAGTGCTTAGTGGACACTGTTCTTTTTTGGTGCAATTGCAGGGTTTCCTTTCGTCACCCTTCTTTGCTGTGTTGATTTTCATTTTGTTGGATGCATCAATTAGGTTTTTTTGAGGTTGGCCATACATGAGTACGATAGTTTCACAGTGTTTTTGTTGAATACTTTGGACAGTTTGTGTTCTTTTGGAAATGAAGTTGTGAGATTTTGAAGAATTCTTTCCCTATGTTTGTTTTGAGTTTCCCATCGTATGGGGGGTTGTACCATATGATTTTTCTTTTTCTATTTTTCTTGCTTTTATTTGTGTTTTTATCTGGGTTGTATTGTAGTTTGTAATTGTATCCACTTCTTGTAGTGCCCTCTGGTATTCTACTGCTGCATTGTTGAACACTTTCTCACTGCATGACAGGTTTGATATTCTCTTGTTTTTGCCGTGGGGTATGGTCTTTAATACAGATGGTGGATGGTTACTTTTGATGTTTTACATAGAGAGGTGTGTCGTTGGGTTTCTTGTATGGTTTATATATGTGGTTATTGAGATCCAGTGTTATGTCTAAGTAGTTCACTACCTTTTGTTTGCTTCAATGGTAATTTTTAAGTTGTGATTTTGGAAGATTTTGCATAGTTCTTTTTTCCTATTTTCAATGGTTCTTGGGTTATTGTTTAGTGCAGCAAGGCCGTCATCTCTGTATAGTCCGACTTGCTTTCCGAGTTTTTTCTTGATGTTGGATAGCATGAATAGTCAACCAGTTCGCATGTTTCTGCACCATCATATGAACCCATGGTTACGTCAAATGTTGAATTGCTGTTCGTTTTTTTGATCCAGGTTTCGTTTCTGCTGTGCAGTAATGTTTTCTTGGTGTGGAGAATGATTTCCATTTCTGACCCTGTTATGTCTGTGTGGTTACTGGCAAACTTCAGTGCTTTGTTGAGTAGTTCCTCATCTATAGATGGGTAAAAGTCTACATGTCAAATGTGATGAATACTGTATTACTTTGTTTATTGAGTTTTTTTGAACCATTGGATAACTTCGTATGTGTTCTTCCAGAGGTTGTATTCAGAGTTTGATTTTATGTTCTTTATTGTTTTTTCCAGAATGTTCTTGCTTATTTTGCCTAGTTCAGATTTGGATGGGTTTATTAGTCTACATGTTGGATTGTTATGAAAGTTGGGCTTGTGGTCTTTGAGTGTTATGAAAGCTTCTTTTGTTGCTGTCGCTTCTATCCTGTCACTTAAGTCTATGCGCTGTGCAAGTTCTTTTTCTTTAGTGCGGATACTGTCATGTATATTTTTGTCGGCTTTTTTGTAGTTTTCTTGTATATTTTTGTCAAGGAGTTGAGAGTATTCCTTTGGTTCCATTTTGTAGTAATTGCTAGTTTTATCAGCCTTCACAAATATTTTTTTGTCATTTTGTACTTGTTTTATTTGTTTTTTTAATGTTGTTTGGAAACCGTTGTTAGATTTTTTGAATTCAATATTGGTTATCAATCTTTTCATTTTATCTTCAAAGGGTTTCATTTCGTCTATGGCTGGTGGTGATCGCCATGATTTGAAATTGTACGTGTTTTTGTCCTCTTTTTTTTGCGTTTGGATTTAGGAAAAAGAACGCTTTCCATCTCATGTTGTGCACACAAATTTTTCTGTTTGTTCTTATTAATTTTTTTATATATGATTGCGGATTAGAAAACGGTATATTTTTTGTTGACTGTCTAAAATTGGTTTCCTCCATTTTAAAATCCTTCAGGCCACAGTGCTCAACGTGAGGAGCGATTAAGATCAGTAAGGTTAAAAAGCCTAGGGTAATTTTATAAGTGCTCGACCCCTTGGGGAGCAACATTAGATAAGACAAGTATAAAAGAGGTATTAAAAATCTACAAATTTGTTCAAGCCTTGGCTATCGTCAGGATGGAGTTTGGGTTGCCCACCGCCGGTGTTATATAGCGTGTGGGGCCCGGTTGCAGCTGTTTTCACGTGCGTGTTGGCTGCACGTGTTTTTTTGGGTTTTCAGGTTACTGTACGGGGTGTGTTCATTAACAACGATTTCCATTTGTGCCTGCAGTTATTTACTATTTCTGTTTTAGTGTTAAGAGTTGCTAAGTGAGGTTTACACAGTATTAGCCATTTTTCAGTTAGGCATAGGTTGCACCTTTTTGAAATATTGCTGTATGGTGATCCCTTTTAATGATTTTCCAGGATATGTTGTAGTTTATTTTTGCGTCTTTAAGTTTCCAAATGTATTTGCTCAATTCAGTTTGGTTTTTGTATTTTTCTTTGTTGAATGACTGTTTGTGGTTTGCATATCTGGTTTTGAAGTGGTTTTCAGTGATCCCTATGTATGTTTCTTTTTCATTTTCTGATGTCACAGTAGCCTGGTGTACAATATTGTTGTGAAGACATTTATTGCTTAGTGGACGCAAAAATAAACTACAACATATATATATATATATATATATATATATATATATATATATATATATATATTATATATATATATATATATATATATATATATATATATTATATATATATATATATATATATATATATATATATATAACGCAGATAAATAAATGCAGGCACACCAACCACACACTCTTCATGTTTTTTTATAATAAAAAGAAGCTTTCGCATTTTATTAAATCTTCGTCAGCATCTGCAACAAAAACAGTTATGTATATGCATCACTCCCACCCACCCAACCACGCACCTACAGAACAACCATACACCCCCCTCAAACACATTTGTAATGCATTTCTATATATTATTTCCTGTCTCAGAGTGCTTTGGTCCTGGGCTGAAGAAGCTAAGGAAGCTGAATAAGCTAAATCTGATTCAACAAGAACAAAAACCAAGATCAGAATACAACTTGAATCATTTTGTCAGCGTGGCGGGCTGTGTCAAGTATTTGACGAATAGCAACAATCAACACTTGAATCGAGCCTGTTCAAGCTATAACCATCCATAAAAGTGGGCATTTACCTCAATCCAAAGACAAAGCAACCAATCAGACAAATCTTAGCATTGCCTATTTTCTCTTGAATGTGATCCTAGCAGTGTGATCAAAACAATTGGGCAGCTCAATGCAAGTCAAATAAACCCACCAGATATACGCTAAGCTCTTCTGTCGATCTTGTAGTATTTAATAAGCACACATATAAATCAGAGACCTTTGGACTGAGTCGACAAAGAGATCTTGGCCAAAACACTTTCTACTGAAATCGCCTGCATCCCACTCTGTGCACTAGGAGCACTAGCCTACCAATGCATGTATAATTGAGCACTAGCCTACCAATGCACATCATTGAGCACTAGCCTACCAATGTACATCATTGAGCACTAGCCAACCAATGCACATCAATGAGCGCTAGCCTACCAATGCACATCATTGAGCACTAGTCTACCAATGCACGCCATTGAGCACTAGCCTACCAATGCACATCAGTGAGCACTAGCCTACCAATGCACGCCATTGAGCTCTAGCCTACCAATGCACATCATCGAGCACTAGCTACCAATGCACGCCATTGAGCACTAGCCTACCAATGCACGCCATTGAGCACTAGCCTACCAATGCACATCATTGAGCACCAGCCTACCAATGTACGCCATTGAACACCAGCCTACCAATGCACATCATTGAGCACTACCCAACCAATGCACATCATTGAGCACCAGCCTACCAATGCACATCATTGAGCACTAGCCTACCAATGCACATCATTGAGCACTAGCCTATCAATGCACGCTATTGAGCACTAGCCTACCAATGCACGCCATTGAACCCTAGCCTACCAATGCACGCGATTGAGCACTAGCCTACCAATGCACATCATTGAGCACTAGCCTACCAATGCACATCATTGAGCACTAGCCTACCAATGCAACATCACTGAGCACTAGCCTACCAATGCACATCATTGAGCACTAGCCTACCAATGCACATCATTGAGCACTAGTCTACCAATGCACGCCATTGAGCACTAGCCTACCAATGCACATCATTGAGCACTAGCCTACCAATGCACGCCATTGAGCTCTATCCTACCAATGCACATCATTGAGCACAAGCCTAAAAATAAACATTACTGGGCACTAGCCTACCAATGCACATTATTCAGCACTAGCCTCCCAATGCACGCCATTGAGCACTGGTCTACCAATGCACGCTGTTGAGCAGTAGCCTACCAATGCACGCCATTGAGCACTAGCCTGCGAATGCACGCCATTGAGCACTAGCCTACGAATACACATCATTGAGTACTAGCCTACCAATGCACATCATTGAGCACTAGCCTACCAATGCCCGCTTTTGAGCACTAGCCTACCAATGCACAGCATTGAGCACTAGCCTACCAATGCAACATCTTTGAGCACTAGCCTACCAATGCACATTATTGAGCACTAGCCCACCAATGCACGCTATTGAGCTCTAGCCTACCAATGCACGCCATTGTGCATTAGCCTACCAATGCACATCATTGAGCACTAGCCTACCAATGCACATCATTCAGCACTAGCCCACCAATGCACAGCATTGAGCACCAGCCTACCAATGCACATTATTGAGCACTAGCCTACCAATGCAGATCATTGAGCACTAGCCTACCAATGCACATCATGAGCACTAGCATACCAATTGCACATCATTGAGCACAAGCCTAAAAATGCACATTATTGGGCACTAGCCTACCGATGCACGCTATTGAGCACTAGCCTCCAATGCACATCATTGAGCACTAGCCTCCCAATGCACGCCATTGAGCACTAGTCTACCAATGCACGCTATTGAGCACTAGCCTACCAATGCACGCCATTGAGCACTAGCTTACCAATGCACGCCATTGAGCACTAGCCTACCAATACACATAATTGAGCACTAGCCTACCAATGCACATCATTGAGCACTAGCCTACCAATGCACATCATTGAGCACTAGCCTACCAATGCACATCATTGAGCACTAGCCTACCAATGCACATTATTGAGCACTAGCCTACCAATTCACATCATTGAGCACTAGCCTACGAATGCACATCATTGAGCACAAGCCTACCAATGCACATTATTGAGCACTAGCCTACCAATGCACGCTATTGAGCACTAGCCTACCAATGCACGCCATTGAGCAATAGCCTACCAATGCACATCAATGAGCAATGCCTACCAATGCACATTATTGAGCACTAGCCTACCAATGCACGTCATTGAGCACCAGCCTACCAATGCACATTATTGAGCACTAGCCTACCAATGCTCATCAATGAGCACCAGCCTACCAATGCACAATCATTGAGCACTAGCCTATCAATGCACATCATTGAGCACTAGCCTACCAATGCACATCATTGAGCACTAGCCTACCAATGCACATCATTGAGCACCAGCCTACCATGCACATCATTGAGCACCAGCCTACCAATGCACATCATTGAGCACCAGCCTACCAATGCAAGCCATTGTGCACTAGCCTACCAATGCACATCATTGAGCACTAGCCTATCAATGCACAACATTGAGCACTGGCCTACCAATGCACATCATTGAGCACTAGCCTACCAATGCACATCATTATTATGCCATTCGTTGTCTGGTCTTCCTTCCTTTCAACTACATGCTCAACGAATCCAAAGGCAAGCGGTGAATCTGGAATACCCTAGTGACACATGCTTCTTTTTTTTAGTTACATTTAGTTAAATTTGCATTAATTCTGAAGAATTCAGGCAGCCCCGCAAGTGACGTCACAGTTTTCTGTCTATGGCACTGGGCTTGAATAGGTAAGCTAAAACGGTTTTTCATTCATGAAATCTACGGGGTACCTTTGTCGCAAAATGAAGCACATACTGTAGTTACACGACCTGCAGACCTGTTTAAACAAGCATTGCCAACCTTGACAGTAGACCATGAAGACCTTACTTTGCACCTGCAATGTAAACACTGATAGTGCCCTGTCACGGTCGCTAAGCCGGACGGCCCTACCACCCCTACCCACGCCTATTACACACTAGAACAGACAACACAGCACACTAACACAGCTTTACAATCATGCGCACGTCTTTATTTCACACACACTATGGCGCCACCACTCACGTCCATCCACACTCACACACACGGTATCCCACTTCTTCACTGACCCACACTACCCTGAAACGACCATGAGAACCTAATCTATACTAAAGCACCAGTTGCGGTATATCCCTGCGACCTAAGGACGCAGAGATAGCCCGCACACGTGGTGGCTACCTACTAGGGACAAGGACCAACCCAAGGACTCTAATCTCTAAACTACTACCACCCACACCTCTCCCCAGGACCCACCCTTCTCTTTTGACCCGGGACCCCTACCGAACTGGTCGCTGCGTCCCTAACGGAGGCAATGACAAGTATCCTACACTGTGCTGGCCACTACGTCCCAAAAGGAGGCAGTAGCTAACACCCTTAACCCTACTCCCTAACGATACACCCTTTTTTACCACACCCCTGGGACAACCCATCCCGGCCCGGAGAGCTCCAGTCCTCGGCGCTGTACTTGGCCCCTCACAGGCCGACGCCTCCCCAGACGACTGCACTCCGGTGCTGACCGTGGCCTCCCACAGTCCGACTCCCTGAAGACTCTACACCCGACGGCGACCGTGGCTCCTCAGTCTGACTCCTCCCCGCGCTGGCACAACACCTCTGAAGGCCCCGCCGGACACAAAGGGTGAGAGAAGGTCTGGTGCAGTGCCCTCTCGACGAGTCCGGGGCTCGAAGGACGCCTCCTCCTCTGAAGGCCCCGCCGGACACTGAGGGTGAGAGAAGGTCTGGTGCGGTGTCCTCTCGACGAGTCCGGGGCTCGAAGGACGCCCGAACAGGGAAGAGCAACGGGTGGCTGGAGGACTCCCGGAAGAACTCCGGTAGCGGAGGAGAGCTGCCCACAGACGGCAGACGGCCTGGATGGTCTCCCTCTCCCGGGAAAAGCAGCAGGCAACGGGACACCGCCGCTCACCTGCCGGCACGCGGCAGTACCCTGCGGTGGTCTGACCCCAGCCTCAGGACGGAACAGGATACCTGCTAACACAACTGTAGGCCACTACTGAAATTTTGCTACTACCCGAGTCATCAAGGCCCATAACTACCTAGTAAAACTTTAACTCTCCATCTCCCTTGCCTACTTCCCACTCGGGCATGAGAGTGACCCCTTGAATTTCGAATACACCCCCCAACCCGTTTACTTTGGGGTTATCAGATCCATTTCCTGCCAACCTTTACCACAGCAACAAAACAATATTCTCCCTGAGCCTATCCACGCTATTACACATGAAATTATGGCTCACACATCTGAAAATTATGACTCACACATAATTCTCGGAGAAATAAAACCAATCTAAGCAATCCAACACGGGCTCCATGGGTCCCCTTTGAAAATACTAAATAAACTAGGAAATAGGGCAATCTCACAAGGAAATGTTTTCCACACAGTAATCAATAGTAATACACATCTCAGAAACAACAAAAAAAACTTATCAATTCCTAACGGTTCACAATTCTAGCATATTCATACAAAAGAATCGGCTTGCAGCCACAATCCTCACATTCTCATCCCTCTTTGCACTGTCGATTATAATCATATATCACACATGATTTGTTCTGCCAAAATTTCCATCCAGCACCCCACTCTCATGTCATCTATTGTCAGACAACCCAGTGGTTAATCCTTGTTATGCCAACACAACCATACTTCATACAATATTACCTGCTGCACACCCATCCGTTTTCATCCTATCAACTGCTGAACTACCCGCCTTAAACTCTACCTTACCCTTCTTTCCGACTTCTAAAATTCATAATGGGACTGTCTCCCTACAACCTAAGATCTCTTTCTCCAACCTATTATGTCACAAACACATACTTCCCTGCATGTGACGACTGTCTTTTATTTTTACCAAAAAAAAAAAAAAAACCAAAACTATTTCTAACCATATAAACTCACTGTCCGGTGCTAAATACGTACGTCACAGATACAGTCTGCACGCGCACGACACCTGCGTCGAGAACCATGACTCGTAACGAAAGTGAAAAGACACCAATATAAATTGAATAGTCACGACCGTACTCTAATATAAACCACTCGACTACCAATTAGCCTTGGCCCTACTGCACAGTTAACCGATTCCAATGCTGTGCAGGTCAACTCCGAAATCGTTACTCAATTTTCAACGAACTACTACTATTTACAACTGAAATCGTGCACAATCCCTTAACGATTCAGGCAGACACATCTGCACCTGCCTCATACTATGATCCTCAACAAAAATGCAACCTCGTATTACTCAGAGAACAGCATTTTACCAATTCTAACTCACTTGCTTTACACCGAGTTTTTGGGCGAAAGTGGCCTAAAAGCCGCCTTTTCTGTGGCGGAAGAGAGAGAGAGAGAGAGAGAGAGAGAGAGAGAGAGAGAATCACCGACAACCCTGACAAAGCCCGTTAAGGTCAAGTTGCCCTCAGAAGACAGACAGACAGACAGACGAGAAAGAGAGACAGAGAGAGAGACAAACACACACCACACACACACACACACACACACACATAACACACACCACAACATCATACACGAACGCGCGCGCACACACACACCACACAACACCACACACCACACACACACATCACACACACTCACACACACTCACACACACACACAACCACACACCCCAACAACACACACAAC
>JAFLJL010000981.1:44456-66956 GCA_018398815.1 Conus ventricosus
TCGGCCATTTTAACAATGCACGCCATTTATTAGAAAGGAACCATCTCATCAATGCAAACACGTATTAAAACTGGCTACATCTTTGTCAACAATATTGCCTTCAACGTTTTCATTTCCTTGAGCCAACAAACCTTTAAGATACACAATTCTGTTCTTCGGTAAACCGGTTACACATCCACAGCGCAGTAAAACGCGGCGTACTTGCCCAGCAGTCAGTAGAAGAATGTGTGGGTTAACCTAGTCGTGAGCGGCCGCTGATTGGCCAGGCTGTACCAGCGCCGCCACGCGGGCAGTGTTGGCTGATGTAATATGGTGCAATCGAGCAAGCTGGGCAGGAAGGAGTGGGGGTAGGGAATAAGTGCGGCAGTATTGATTTTTTGGCCGGAGACACACCTGCAATGTAAACAGGAGCACGCCACCGTAGCGAGGGGTATGCTACTGTAAACCAGGGGCACATTTTTTTAAATAGTGTGTGTGTGTGTGTGTGTGTGTGTGTGTGTGTTTGTATGTTTGTGTGATGTGTGTGTGTGTGTGTGTGTGTGTGTGTGTGTGTGTGTGTGTGGTGTGTGTGTGTGTGTGTGTGTGTGTGTGTGAGTGTGTGTGTGTGTGAGTGTGTGTGAGTGTGTGTGTGTGTGTGTGTGTGTGTGTGAGTGTGTGTGTGTGTGTGGTGCGCGCGCGCGTATCTGTGTATGAATGTTGTGGTGTGTGTGTATGTGTGTGTGTGTGTGTGTGTGTGTGTGTGTGTGTTTGTCTCTCTCTCTGTCTCTCTCTTCTCTGTCTGTCTGTCTGTCTGTCTGTTCTGAGGGCAACTTGACCTTACGGGCTTTGTCAGGGTTGTCGGTGATTCTCTCTCTCTCTCTCTCTCTCTCTCTCTCTCTCTCTCTCTTCCGCCACAGAA
This sequence comes from Conus ventricosus, assembly GCA_018398815.1. Lineage (NCBI taxonomy): Eukaryota > Metazoa > Mollusca > Gastropoda > Neogastropoda > Conidae > Conus > Conus ventricosus. The sequence continues at coordinate 45,355 of JAFLJL010000981.1, forward strand.
AAGGCGGCTTTTAGGCCACTTTCGCCCAAAAACTCGGTGGTAAAGCAAGTGAGTTAGAATTGGTAAAATGCTGTTCTCTGAAGTAATACGAGGTTGCATTTTTGTTGAGGATCATAGTATGAGGCAGGTGCAGATGTGTCTGCCTGAATCGTTAAGGGATTGTGCACGATTTCAGTTGTAAATAGTAGTAGTTCGTTGAAATTGAGTAACGATTTCGGAGTTGACCTGCACAGCATTGGAATCGGTTAACTGTGCAGTAGGGCCAAGGCTAATTGGTAGTCGAGTGGTTTATATTAGAGTACGGTCGTGACTATTCAATTTATATGGTGTCTTTTCACTTTCGTTACGAGTCATGGTTCTCGACGCAGGTGTCGTGCGCGTGCAGACTGTATCTGTGACGTACGTATTTAGCACCGGACAGTGAGTTTATATGGTTAGAAATAGTTTTGGTTTTTTTTTTTTTTTGGTAAAAATAAAAGACAGTCGTCACATGCAGGGAAGTATGTGTTTGTGACATAATAGGGTTGGAGAAAGAGATCTTAGGTTGTAGGGAGACAGTCCCATTATGAATTTTAGAAGTCGGAAAGAAGGGTAAGGTAGAGTTTAAGGCGGGTAGTTCAGCAGTTGATAGGATGAAAACGGATGGGTGTGCAGCAGGTAATATTGTATGAAGTATGGTTGTGTTGGCATAACAAGGATTAACCACTGGTTGTCTGACAATAGATGACATGAGAGTGGGGTGCTGGATGGAAATTTTGGCGAACAAATCATGTGTTGATATATGATTATAATCGACAGTGCAAAGAGGGATGAGAATGTGAAGGATTGTGGCTGCAAGCCGATTCTTTTGTATGAATATGCTAGAAATTGTGAACCGTTAGGAATTGATAAGTTTTTTTTTGTTGTTTCTGAGATGTGTATTACTATTGATTACTGTGTGGAAACCTTTCCTTGTGAGATTGCCCTATTTCCTAGTTTATTTAGTATTTTCAAAGGGGACCCATGGAGCCCGTGTTGGATTGCTTAGATTGGTTTTATTTCTCCGAGAATTATGTGTGAGTCATAATTTCAGATGTGTGAGCCATAATTTCATGTGTAATAGCGTGGATAGGGCTCAGGGAGAATATTGTTTTGTTGCTGTGGTAAAGGTTGGCAGGAAATGGATCTGATAACCCCAAAGTAACGGGTTGGGGGGTGTATTCGAAATTCAAGGGGTCACTCTCATGCCCGAGTGGGAAGTAGGCAAGGGAGATGGAGAGTTAAAGTTTTACTAGGTAGTTATGGGCCTTGATGACTCGGGTAGTAGCAAAATTTCAGTAGTGGCCTACAGTTGTGTTAGCAGGTATCCTGTTCCGTCCTGAGGCTGGGGTCAGACCACCGCAGGGTACTGCCGCGTGCCGGCAGGTGAGCGGCGGTGTCCCGTTGCCTGCTGCTTTTCCCGGGAGAGGGAGACCATCCAGGCCGTCTGCCGTCTGTGGGCAGCTCTCCTCCGCTACCGGAGTTCTTCCGGGAGTCCTCCAGCCACCCGTTGCTCTTCCCTGTTCGGGCGTCCTTCGAGCCCCGGACTCGTCGAGAGGACACCGCACCAGACCTTCTCTCACCCTCAGTGTCCGGCGGGGCCTTCAGAGGAGGAGGCGTCCTTCGAGCCCCGGACTCGTCGAGAGGGCACTGCACCAGACCTTCTCTCACCCTTTGTGTCCGGCGGGGCCTTCAGAGGTGTTGTGCCAGCGCGGGGGAGGAGTCAGACTGAGGAGCCACGGTCGCCGTCGGGTGTAGAGTCTTCAGGGAGTCGGACTGTGGGAGGCCACGGTCAGCACCGGAGTGCAGTCGTCTGGGGAGGCGTCGGCCTGTGAGGGGCCAAGTACAGCGCCGAGGACTGGAGCTCTCCGGGCCGGGATGGGTTTGTCCCAGGGGTGTGGTAAAAAGGGTGTATCGTTAGGGAGTAGGGTTAAGGGTGTTAGCTACTGCCTCCTTTTGGGACGTAGTGGCCAGCACAGTGTAGGATACTTGTCATTGCCTCCGTTAGGGACGCAGCGACCAGTTCGGTAGGGGTCCCGGGTCAAAAGAGAAGGGTGGGTCCTGGGAGAGGTGTGGTGGTAGTAGTTTAGAGATTAGAGTCCCTTGGGTTGGTCCTTGTCCCTAGTAGGTAGCCACCACGTGTGCGGGCTATCTCTGCGTCCTTAGGTCGCAGGGATATACCGCAACTGGTGCTTTAGTATAGATTAGGTTCTCATGGTCGTTTCAGGGTAGTGTGGGTCAGTGAAGAAGTGGGATACCGGTGTGTGAGTGTGGATGGACGTGAGTGGTGGCGCCATAGTGTGTGTGAAATAAAGACGTGCGCATGATTGTAAAGCTGTGTTAGTGTGCTGTGTTGTCTGTTCTAGTGTGAAATAGGCGTGGGTAGGGGTGGTAGGGCCGTCCGGCTTAGCGACCGTGACAGGGCACTATCAGTGTTTACATTGCAGGTGCAAAGTAAGGTCTTCATGGTCTACTGTCAAGGTTGGCAATGCTTGTTTAAACAGGTCTGCAGGTCGTGTAACTACAGTATGTGCTTCATTTTGCGACAAAGGTACCCCGTAGATTTCATGAATGAAAAACCGTTTTAGCTTACCTATTCAAGCCCAGTGCCATAGACAGAAAACTGTGACGTCACTTGCGGGGCTGCCTGAATTCTTCAGAATTAATGCAAATTTAACTAAATGTAACTAAAAAAAAGAAGCATGTGTCACTAGGGTATTCCAGATTCACCGCTTGCCTTTGGATTCGTTGAGCATGTAGTTGAAAGGAAGGAAGACCAGACAACGAATGGCATAATAATGATGTGCATTGGTAGGCTAGTGCTCAATGATGTGCATTGGTAGGCCAGTGCTCAATGTTGTGCATTGATAGGCTAGTGCTCAATGATGTGCATTGGTAGGCTAGTGCTCAATGGCTTGCATTGGTAGGCTGGTGCTCAATGATGTGCATTGGTAGGCTGGTGCTCAATGATGTGCATTGGTAGGCTGGTGCTCAATGATGTGCATTGGTAGGCTAGTGCTCAATGATGTGCATTGGTAGGCTAGTGCTCAATGATGTGCATTGATAGGCTAGTGCTCAATGATGTGCATTGGTAGGCTGGTGCTCATTGATGAGCATTGGTAGGCTAGTGCTCAATAATGTGCATTGGTAGGCTGGTGCTCAATGACGTGCATTGGTAGGCTAGTGCTCAATAATGTGCATTGGTAGGCTATTGCTCATTGATGTGCATTGGTAGGCTATTGCTCAATGGCGTGCATTGGTAGGCTAGTGCTCAATAGCGTGCATTGGTAGGCTAGTGCTCAATAATGTGCATTGGTAGGCTTGTGCTCAATGATGTGCATTCGTAGGCTAGTGCTCAATGATGTGAATTGGTAGGCTAGTGCTCAATAATGTGCATTGGTAGGCTAGTGCTCAATGATGTGCATTGGTAGGCTAGTGCTCAATGATGTGCATTGGTAGGCTAGTGCTCAATGATGTGCATTGGTAGGCTAGTGCTCAATTATGTGTATTGGTAGGCTAGTGCTCAATGGCGTGCATTGGTAAGCTAGTGCTCAATGGCGTGCATTGGTAGGCTAGTGCTCAATAGCGTGCATTGGTAGACTAGTGCTCAATGGCGTGCATTGGGAGGCTAGTGCTCAATGATGTGCATTGGGAGGCTAGTGCTCAATAGCGTGCATCGGTAGGCTAGTGCCCAATAATGTGCATTTTTAGGCTTGTGCTCAATGATGTGCATTGGTATGCTAGTGCTCAATGATGTGCATTGGTAGGCTAGTGCTCAATGATCTGCATTGGTAGGCTAGTGCTCAATAATGTGCATTGGTAGGCTGGTGCTCAATGCTGTGCATTGGTGGGCTAGTGCTGAATGATGTGCATTGGTAGGCTAGTGCTCAATGATGTGCATTGGTAGGCTAATGCACAATGGCGTGCATTGGTAGGCTAGAGCTCAATAGCGTGCATTGGTGGGCTAGTGCTCAATAATGTGCATTGGTAGGCTAGTGCTCAAAGATGTTGCATTGGTAGGCTAGTGCTCAATGCTGTGCATTGGTAGGCTAGTGCTCAAAAGCGGGCATTGGTAGGCTAGTGCTCAATGATGTGCATTGGTAGGCTAGTACTCAATGATGTGTATTCGTAGGCTAGTGCTCAATGGCGTGCATTCGCAGGCTAGTGCTCAATGGCGTGCATTGGTAGGCTACTGCTCAACAGCGTGCATTGGTAGACCAGTGCTCAATGGCGTGCATTGGGAGGCTAGTGCTGAATAATGTGCATTGGTAGGCTAGTGCCCAGTAATGTTTATTTTTAGGCTTGTGCTCAATGATGTGCATTGGTAGGATAGAGCTCAATGGCGTGCATTGGTAGGCTAGTGCTCAATGATGTGCATTGGTAGGCTAGTGCTCAATGGCGTGCATTGGTAGACTAGTGCTCAATGATGTGCATTGGTAGGCTAGTGCTCAATGATGTGCATTGGTAGGCTAGTGCTCAGTGATGTGCATTGGTAGGCTAGTGCTCAATGATGTGCATTGGTAGGCTAGTGCTCAATGATGTGCATTGGTAGGCTAGTGCTCAATCGCGTGCATTGGTAGGCTAGGGTTCAATGGCGTGCATTGGTAGGCTAGTGCTCAATAGCGTGCATTGATAGGCTAGTGCTCAATGATGTGCATTGGTAGGCTAGTGCTCAATGATGTGCATTGGTAGGCTGGTGCTCAATGATGTGCATTGGTTGGGTAGTGCTCAATGATGTGCATTGGTAGGCTGGTGTTCAATGGCGTACATTGGTAGGCTGGTGCTCAATGATGTGCATTGGTAGGCTAGTGCTCAATGGCGTGCATTGGTAGGCTAGTGCTCAATGGCGTGCATTGGTAGGCTAGTGCTCGATGATGTGCATTGGTAGGCTAGAGCTCAATGGCGTGCATTGGTAGGCTAGTGCTCACTGATGTGCATTGGTAGGCTAGTGCTCAATGGCGTGCATTGGTAGACTAGTGCTCAATGATGTGCATTGGTAGGCTAGCGCTCATTGATGTGCATTGGTTGGCTAGTGCTCAATGATGTACATTGGTAGGCTAGTGCTCAATGATGTGCATTGGTAGGCTAGTGCTCAATTATACATGCATTGGTAGGCTAGTGCTCCTAGTGCACAGAGTGGGATGCAGGCGATTTCAGTAGAAAGTGTTTTGGCCAAGATCTCTTTGTCGACTCAGTCCAAAGGTCTCTGATTTATATGTGTGCTTATTAAATACTACAAGATCGACAGAAGAGCTTAGCGTATATCTGGTGGGTTTATTTGACTTGCATTGAGCTGCCCAATTGTTTTGATCACACTGCTAGGATCACATTCAAGAGAAAATAGGCAATGCTAAGATTTGTCTGATTGGTTGCTTTGTCTTTGGATTGAGGTAAATGCCCACTTTTATGGATGGTTATAGCTTGAACAGGCTCGATTCAAGTGTTGATTGTTGCTATTCGTCAAATACTTGACACAGCCCGCCACGCTGACAAAATGATTCAAGTGTATTCTGATCTTGGTTTTTGTTCTTGTTGAATCAGATTTAGCTTATTCAGCTTCCTTAGCTTCTTCAGCCCAGGACCAAAGCACTCTGAGACAGGAAATAATATATAGAAATGGCATTACAAATGTGTTTGAGGGGGGTGTATGGTTGTTCTGTAGGTGCGTGGTTGGGTGGGTGGGAGTGTGCATATACATAACTGTTTTTGTTGCAGATGCTGACGAAGATTTAATAAAATGCGAAAGCTTCTTTTTATTATAAAAAAACATGAAGAGTGTGTGGTTGGTGTGCCTGCATTTATTTATCTGCGTTATATATATATATAATATATATATATATATATATATATATATAAATATATATATATATATATATATATATATATATATAATATATATATATATATATATATATATATATATATATATATATATGTTGTAGTTTATTTTTGCGTCCACTAAGCAATAAATGTCTTCACAACAATATTGTACACCAGGCTACTGTGACATCAGAAAATGAAAAAGAAACATACATAGGGATCACTGAAAACCACTTCAAAACCAGATATGCAAACCACAAACAGTCATTCAACAAAGAAAAATACAAAAACCAAACTGAATTGAGCAAATACATTTGGAAACTAAAGACGCAAAAATAAACTACAACATATCCTGGAAAATCATAAAAAGGGCATCACCATACAGCAATATTTCAAAAAGGTGCAACCTATGCCTAACTGAAAATGGCTAATACTGTGTAAACCTCACTTAGCAACTCTTAACACTAAAACAGAAATAGTAAATAACTGCAGGCACAAATGGAAATCGTTGTTAATGAACACACCCCGTACAGTAACCTGAAAACCCAAAAAACACGTGCAGCCAACACGCACGTGAAAACAGCTGCAACCGGGCCCCACACGCTATATAACACCGGCGTGGGCAACCCAAACTCCATCCTGACGATAGCCAAGGCTTGAAACAAATTTGTAGATTTTTAATACCTCTTTTAATACTTGTCTTATCTAATGTTGCTCCCCAAGGGGTCGAGCACTTATAAAATTACCCTAGGCTTTTTAACCTTACTGATCTTAATCGCTCCTCACGTTGAGCACTGTGGCCTGAAGGATTTTAAAATGGAGGAAACCAATTTTAGACAGTCAACAAAAAATATACCGTTTTCTAAATCCGCAATCATATATAAAAAAATTAATAGAACAAACAGAAAAATTTGTGCACAACATGAGATGGAAAGCGTTCTTTTTCCTAAATCCAAACGCAAAAAAAGAGGACAAAAACACGTACAATTTCAAATCATGGCGATCACCACCAGCCATAGACGAAATGAAACCCTTTGAAGATAAAATGAAAAGATTGATAACCAATATTGAATTCAAAAAATCTAACAACGGTTTCCAAACAACATTAAAAAAACAAATAAAACAAGTACAAAATGACAAAAAAATATTTGTGAAGGCTGATAAAACTAGCAATTACTACAAAATGGAACCAAAGGAAATACTCTCAACTCCTTGACAAAAATATACAGAAAAACTACAAAAAAGCCGACAAAAATATACATGACAGTATCCGCACTAAAGAAAAAGAACTTGCACAGCGCATAGACTTAAGTGACAGGATAGAAGCGACAGCAACAAAAGAAGCTTTCATAACACTCAAAGACCACAAGCCCAACTTTCATAACAATCCAACATGTAGACTAATAAACCCATCCAAATCTGAACTAGGCAAAATAAGCAAGAACATTCTGGAAAAAACAATAAAGAACATAAAATCAAACTCTGAATACAACCTCTGGAAGAACACATACGAAGTTATCCAATGGTTCAAAAAACTCAATAAACAAAGTAATACAGTATTCATCACATTTGACATGTAGACTTTTACCCATCTATAGATGAGGAACTACTCAACAAAGCACTGAAGTTTGCCAGTAACCACACAGACATAACAGGGTCAGAAATGGAAATCATTCTCCACACCAAGAAAACATTACTGCACAGCAGAAACGAAACCTGGATCAAAAAAACGAACAGCAATTCAACATTTGACGTAACCATGGGTTCATATGATGGTGCAGAAACATGCGAACTGGTTGGACTATTCATGCTATCCAACATCAAGAAAAAACTCGGAAAGCAAGTCGGACTATACAGAGATGACGGCCTTGCTGCACTAAACAATAACCCAAGAACCATTGAAAATAGGAAAAAAGAACTATGCAAAATCTTCCAAAATCACAACTTAAAAATTACCATTGAAGCAAACAAAAAGGTAGTGAACTACTTAGACATAACACTGGATCTCAATAACCACATATATAAACCATACAAGAAACCCAACGACACACCTCTCTATGTACACATCAAAAGTAACCATCCACCATCTGTATTAAAGACCATACCCCACGGCAAAAACAAGAGAATATCAAACCTGTCATGCAGTGAGAAAGTGTTCAACAATGCAGCAGTAGAATACCAGGAGGCACTACAAAGAAGTGGATACAATTACAAACTACAATACAACCCAGATAAAAACACAAATAAAAGCAAGAAAAATAGAAAAAGAAAAATCATATGGTACAACCCCCCATACGATGGGAAACTCAAAACAAACATAGGGAAAGAATTCTTCAAAATCTTCACAACTTCATTTCCAAAGAACACAAACTGTCCAAAGTATTCAACAAAAACACTGTGAAACTATCGTACTCATGTATGGCCAACCTCAAAAACCTAATTGATGCATCCAACAAAATGAAAATCAACACAGCAAAGAAGGGTGACGAAAGGAAACCCTGCAATTGCACCAAAAAAGAACAGTGTCCACTAAGCAATAAATGTCTTCACAACAATATTGTATACCAGGCTACTGTGACATCAGAAAATGAAAAAGAAACATACATAGGGATCACTGAAAACCACTTCAAAACCAGATATGCAAACCACAAACAGTCATTCAACAAAGAAAAATACAAAAACCAAACTGAATTGAGCAAATACATTTGGAAACTTAAAGACGCAAAATAAACTACAACATATCCTGGAAAATCATAAAAAGGGCATCACCATACAGCAATATTTCAAAAAGGTGCAACCTATGCCTAACTGAAAAATGGCTAATACTGTGTAAACCTCACTTAGCAACTCTTAACACTAAAACAGAAATAGTAAATAACTGCAGGCACAAATGGAAATCGTTGTTAATGAACACACCACGTACAGTAACCTGAAAACCCAAAAAACACGTGCAGCCAACACGCACGTGAAAAACAGCTGCAACCGGGCCCCACACGCTATATAACACCGGCGGTGGGCAACCCAAACTCCATCCTGACGATAGCCAAGGCTTGAAACAAATTTGTAGATTTTTAATACCTCTTTTAATACTTGTCTTATCTAATGTTGCTCCCCAAGGGGTCGAGCACTTATAAAATTACCCTAGGCTTTTTAACCTTACTGATCTTAATCGCTCCTCACGTTGAGCACTGTGGCCTGAAGGATTTTAAAATGGAGGAAACCAATTTTAGGCAGTCAACAAAAAATATACCGTTTTCTAATCCGCAATCATATATAAAAAAAATTAATAGAACAAACAGAAAAGTTTGTGCACAACATGAGATGGAAAGCGTTCTTTTTCCTAAATCCAAACGCAAAAAAAGAGGACAAAAACACGTACAATTTCAAATCATGGCGATCACCACCAGCCATAGACGAAATGAAACCCTTTGAAGATAAAATGAAAAGATTGATAACCAATATTGAATTCAAAAAATCTAACAACGGTTTCCAAACAACATAAAAAAACAAATAAAACAAGTACAAAATGACAAAAAAATATTTGTGAAGGCTGATAAAACTAGCAATTACTACAAAATGGAACCAAAGGAATACTCTCAACTCCTTGACAAAAATATACAGAAAAACTACAAAAAAGCCGACAAAAATATACATGACAGTATCCGCACTAAAGAAAAAGAACTTGCACAGCGCATAGACTCAAGTGACAGGATAGAAGCGACAGCAACAAAAGAAGCTTTCATAACACTCAAAGACCACAAGCCCAACTTTCATAAACAATCCAACATGTAGACTAATAAACCCATCCAAATCTGAACTAGGCAAAATAAGCAAGAACATTCTGGAAAAAACAATAAAGAACATAAAATCAAACTCTGAATACAACCTCTGGAAGAACACATACGAAGTTATCCAATGGTTCAAAAAACTCAATAAACAAAGTAATACAGTATTCATCACATTTGACATAGTAGACTTTTACCCATCTATAGATGAGGAACTACTCAACAAAGCACTGAAGTTTGCCAGTAACCACACAGACATAACAGGGTCAGAAATGGAAATCATTCTCCACACCAAGAAAACATTACTGCACAGCAGAAACGAAACCTGGATCAAGAAACGAACAGCAATTCAACATTTGACGTAACCATGGGTTCATATGATGGTGCAGAAACATGCGAACTGGTTGGACTATTCATGCTATCCAACATCAAGAAAAAACTCGGAAAGCAAGTCGGACTATACAGAGATGACGGCCTTGCTGCACTAAACAATGACTCAAGAACCATTGAAAAATAGGAAAAAAGAACTATGCAAAATCTTCCAAAATCACAACTTAAAAATTACCATTGAAGCAAACAAAAAGGTAGTGAACTACTTAGACATAACACTGGATCTCAATAACCACATATATAAACCATACAAGAAACCCAACGACACACCTCTCTATGTACACATCAAAAGTAACCATCCACCATCTGTATTAAAGACCATACCCCACGGCATAAACAAGAGAATATCAAACCTGTCATGCAGTGAGAAAAGTGTTCAACAATGCAGCAGTAGAATACCAGGAGGCACTACAAAGAAGTGGATACAATTACAAACTACAATACAACCCAGATAAAAACACAAATAAAAGCAAGAAAAATAGAAAAAGAAAAATCATATGGTACAACCCCCCATACGATGGGAAACTCAAAACAAACATAGGGAAAGAATCCTTCAAAATCGTCACAACTTTATTTCCAAAAGAACACAAACTGTCCAAAATATTCAACAAAAACACTGTGAACTATCGTACTCATGTATGCCCGACCTCAAAAACCTAATTGATGCATCCAACAAAATGAAAATCAACACAGCAAAGAAGGGTGACCAAAGGAAATCCTGCAATTGCACCAAAAAAGAACAGTGTCCACTAAGCAATAAATGTCTTCACAACAATATTGTATACCAGGCTACTGTGATATCAGAAAATGAAAAAGAAACATACATAGGGATCACTGAAAACTACTTCAAAACCAGATATGCAAACCACAAACAGTCATTCAACAAAGAAAAATAAAAAAAACCAAACTGAATTGAGCAAATACATTTGGAAACTTAAAGACGCAAAAATAAACTACAACATATCCTGGAAAATCATAAAAAGGGCATCACCATACAGCAATATTTCAAAAAGGTGCAACCTATGCCTAACTGAAAAATGGCTAATACTGTGTAAACCTCACTTAGCAACTCTTAACACTAAAACAGAAATAGTAAATAACTGCAGGCACAAATGGAAATCATTGTTAATGAACACACCCCGTACAGTAACCTGAAAACCCAAAAAACACGTGCAGCCAACACGCACGTGAAAACAGCTGCAACCGGGCCCCACACGCTATACAACACCGGCGGTGGGCAACCCAAACTCCATCCTGACGATAGCCAAGGCTTGAAACAAATTTGTAGATTTTTAATACCTCTTTTAATACTTGTCTTATCTAATGTTGCTCCCCAAGGGGTCGAGCACTTATAAAATTACCCTAGGCTTTTTAACCTTACTGATCTATATATAAAATATACATGCATCACTTACATGCCCGGTGCCACCTACACAGATATAAAGATCTACAAAGACACATGCACCGCTGATTTGGCTGATGACATGTACAGATGCAAGGATTTCTAAAGACACAGTTATAACTGATCTGGCAGATATCACGTGCAAACGTACAGGGATCTATAAAGATGCATATATCACTGATCTGACTGATTATACATATACAGATACAGGGAACTATAAAGACACATCCATCCCCGATCAGGCAGATGTGCATAGATACAGCATCCATAGGGGGAGGGGACAGGATTGATGAGGGAAAGGCTGAGAGATGAATGACATTAACAGCATCCTAGGGACAGGATTGATAAGGCAAGCCTGAGAGATGAATGACATTAACAACATCCATAGGGCGAGGGGACAGGATTGATGAGGGAAAGGCTGAGAGATGAATGACATTAACAGCATCCCTAGGGGACAGGATTGATAAGGCAAAGCCTGAGAGATGAATGACATTAACAACATCCATAGGGGGAGGGGACAGGATTGATAAGGCAAAGGCTGAGAGATGAATGACATTAACAGCATCCCTAGGGGACAGGATTGGTAAGGAAAGGCTGAGAGATGAATGACATCAACAGCATCATTGCGCCGTATCGTAAAATCAGTATGTTCTTTGTCTATTCATATTTGTGCATGTATACGCGTTGTCTACATCATCTGATTGCACAAACAGGTTTTCCGTGCACACAAACATGAATAGACGCGCGTACAAGTCTAAAACAGATAATTGTAAACACATTCGCACACCCTTATATATCAATAAGCACGCACACACACACACCCCACACACACACACACACACACACACACACACACACACACACACACACACACACACACACACACACACACACACACACACACACGCACAAGCACTGGGGGTGTGTGTGTGAAATAGATCCGTGTATGTTTAAGAAGAAATATACGCGCGCACACAGGTACATAGGAGAAGTCTTATATGTCTTTATTGGAAAGAGGAACAAATTCGTGTTGTAACATTCGGCATTATACAGGTGCTCTGTATGCCTTAAAGGCAGGGATATCAGAAGTTTTCTCTGTCTGTTTATATGAACATGTATTTCATCTGTTTCTGTTTGTTTATATGAACATGTATTTCATCTGTTTTTTGTCTGTTTATATGAACATGTATTTCATCTGTTTCTGTGTGTTTATATGAACATGTATTTCATCAGTTTCTGTCTGTTTATATGAACATGTATTTCATGTTTCTGTCTGTTTTATATGAACATGTATTTCATCTGCTTCTGTCTGTTTATATGAACATGTATTTCCTCTGTTTCTGTCTGTTTATATGAACATGTATTTCATCTGTCTCTGTCTGTTTATTTTTGAAAAATGTATTTCATGTTTCTGTCTGTTTATATGAACATGTATTTCCATCTTTTTCTGTTTGTTTATATGAACATGTATTTCATCTGTTTCTGTCTGTTTATATGAACATGTATTTCATCTGTTTCTGTGTGTTTATATGAACATGTATTTCATCTGTTTCTGTCTGTTTATATGAACATGTATTTCATGTTTCTGTCTGTTTTATATGAACATGTATTTCATCTGCTTCTGTCTGTTTATATGAACATGTATTTCCTCTGCTTCTGTCTGTTTATATGAACATGTTTTCATCTGCGTCTGTTTGTTTATATGAACATGTATTTCATGTTTCTGTCTGTTTATATGAACATGTATTTCATCTGTCTCTGTCTGTTTTTATGAACATGTATTTCCTCTGTTTCTGTCTGTTTACATGAACATGTAATTCATCTGTTTCTGTCTGTTTATATGAACATGTATTTCATCTGTTTCTGTCTGTTTATATGAACATGTATTTCATCTGTTTCTGTCTGTTTATATGTACATGTATTTCATCTGTTTCTGTCTTTTTATAAAAACATGTTTTTCATCTGTTTCTGCCCGTTTGTATAAACCATTTTTTTCCACTTTTTTCTGTCTGTTTTTTTGAAATGTATTTCATCTTTTTTCTGTCAGTCTATATGAACATGTATTTCCTCGGGGTAACTGGGACCCCAGAGCACAGCCAAAAAAGCCCTCATAAAGCAAAACAGCTCTTATTTGTCCTTTTAAAGAGGTTTTGTAAAACCACCCAGACCCATTTTTTTGTCGTCCCCCTTAAACCCCAGCCCTATCTTTTTAAGTGATTATTATCATGGGTTCCCCGGGGCCCGCTTACATATCCGTCCTTTTCGGTGGAAGGCATTCCCAAGTCTTATCATCCTGAGGGGCCCGGGACTTTCGCTCACGTCGAGTGCAGACGCGTTTTGCAGGAGCCGAAGATATATTGTTTTTTCATTGTTTTCTATTTTTCTTGTATCCTTTCTGTAGAAAAAAGTATTCAACTTCAAAAGTGACGGTATATTTAAATTGGAAACCTTTTAATTTTAAAAACTTTTAAATTTTAACTATGAATGGCGTATTTTTCCTCGTGAGTGATCAGGCAACATTCGAATTTGTGCACCCGAAGGGCGGATGTCCAGTGGATGTGAACCTTAAAGAAAGGGCGGGGGTGTGCAGTGGGTGGGTGGAAAAGCTGTCCTGACGATTTGTGGCTCAGCATTTGGTGAAACTGTGTAAAAGCTTTGAAGGTTTACGTTTTTGGGTGTTGTGCTTCGTGCATTTGTCGCAGATTGCTGAAGCTTTTAAACGGGCAGATTGTGACATGACGAGTGAAATTGCAAAAGTTTTTTCCCAGGAAAGGGCAAAGCGCCCAAATCATCCCCCTGTTTTAGTGTTACGTGCTCTACCCCGGGCCCCCATCACAAAATCGCCGGCCCCAGGCCAAAAAAACAAAGGAAGGGAAAGTTTTTCCCGTGGGGAAGGTTTGAAAGGGATATCCAGCAAACTCTAAAGAAAACAAAAACCAATTTTGGATTTGGGGCGACGAAGGACAAAAGTGCACTCCGCCTGACTTAAAAACAGATAACATCCGGGAGGATATCCATATCGAGCAGTTAGAGAGCCCCTTTTGTTGAGCTAAGAAATAAAAAAGGACTTTTCCTTAATTCGGAAATTAAAAAAAAAAATTGAGGGAAGGGGAACAAAAAATTTTAAGGGATAAACTCGACAGTTTTAAAAAAAGAAAACCCGAAAAACCCCAAAGGGAACTTTTAAAAGCCCAGGAACACCCGGGCCCGCCAGTTCGTGTGGGGTGTAGGGGGTGTGGGAGGCCCAAAGGGCAAAAAGGGAGACGGTAAGGGACGCGGAACAAGTGGCGGACATCTTCACCAACAAGCCCAAGGTGCCAGGGGCCCAAGGGGGGGGATATTGAAAGGGCAAAACCGCCCCGGAAAACCTGGGCGGCACCGGGGCCCCGGGGAAACCGTTTCTTCGTGAATTCCATTCACGGAGACAGCGGAGTCGGGTTTTTGGCGGACCCCCCGGAAATGAAAAATTAGGGGGTTTGTCGGTGGGGAGGGGAAATTTGGGACCAGCTAAATTTTATCATTTTGGCTTCGGAACCCCCAGTCAGCACTCGGGCCCCCCTTTTTTTTTGGGCATCAAACGGAAAAATTCCTCGTAAAGGGGAAAAAATGGAAAAACTGTAAAATTGGCATAAACATGAACAGGACGCGAACTAAAAAGGCAATAAAATAGCCCCGTATTATAGGTACTTGACGAAACGTGATTTTTGTGTTCTAAACTTTGTTTTGGATTCAACAAAATTTGGGAAAATTTGACTTTCAGCTGGGGGTTTAACCCCATGTGGTTTGTGATTGAAACCTGGTGTTATTTAAATTTCCCTGATCCTACCCTCCAGAAAGGGTGTAAGTAAATTCTAGTAATAACGGCGTGCGCGCGGGGTCGTGCTTTTCGAGCGCGCCGGGGTTTCCTGCATGTGGGGGTTTTTCGTGGGGGGGGAGCCCCGTGCCTTTTGGGCTAAACCTTAGTCTAAAAAAAAAAAGAATCCATTCAAAAAGAAAAAGAAATCCTTTCCCCTTACTCTTTTGGGTGCTCTGATTTACTGTGTCTATAGGTCCCCCCATTTTTTATAACAAATGTGTACTCCCCTTTTTTGACCCCCCCCCCCCCCCCCCCCTTTCCCCTTTCTTTTCAATGTATGCTCTACAGTTGTTGTTTTTTTCCTTCAATTAAACCTGACTCTTTTCCGCTAAACCAATTAAATTGGGGTTTAAAAATTTGATATCCCCAAATAAAAAAGGAAAAGGTTTTGCTTGATTGGGTTGTTGAATTTTCAAAAATTGGTGTCTGTGGAAGGGGATTTTTTTTGGGCACGTCCTATTTTTGTATTCACTGTTTTTTTTATAAAATTGGGAGAAAAGAGGTATAAAAATCTTTTTTGATTTCATGACTTGTTCGGGAATGAGGGGAATACATTGGAACTTGCTTAGGGATTGATGTGGGCCTATATTGTGTGTACTCCCGGTTTTCCCTACCCTCCTCCACGTGTGCGCGCTTTGCCCAGTCGGAGGAAGGGAAGGACGTGCGGGGCCCCACTTTCCGGATGGGGGGCACAAACGGGGTTATCCCGGTCGAGTGTGTGGGTGTGCCGCGGGGTTTTGGGGTGCGTGCTGCGTTTTTGTGCGTGCGTGTGTACGGGTGTGTGGGTGTGTGTGTGTGTGTGTGTGGGGTTTGTGGTGTGTGTGTGTGCGCGCGCGTCTTGTTTTTGGTTTTTTCATTGATTTTTTCCCTTTAAAAAACCTATGTGTTACGAAGGGGTGAATCATTTTTAAATTGGTATTAAACCATTGTTTACATGCTTAGCATGTTTTTTTGGTTGCACACGGGTGGGGGTAGGGCCATGCGTGTAAAACGCCGTGTGTGCAGGTGGGGCTAAACACTCGTGTGTAAGACTAAGGGGAACGCAGGGGTGCGCTTTCGTCGGGCGCACGCGGGGTGTGTACGGGTGTTTTTGCGTGCGCGTGTCCGGGGGCGCCAGCTTTGCGGGCCGCGCCCCATGGTGCGGGCGCGGGCCGTGGGCGTGGCGCGATGATAAATAACGCAAAAAAAAAAAAGGAAAAAAAAAAAGGGGGGAAGGGAAAGGGGAAAAAAAATATGCGCGCGTGCGCCCTGTGCCCCTTTTTGTGATGCTTTATGTATTCGAAGGGTGTCTTTTGCAAAGAAAGTTTTAATTTTTTTATTTTAGATTTTTTTCTCTCTCAGAGAAAACCCGTTTTGTTTTTTGAATGCGTTAATGAAATTGTGGCTTTTTAAATTTTTTTTTAAATATAAACACCAGGGGGATTTACGGGTCTACGGAAAATATGCCTCCCTTGGGGAAATTGTGCGGGGCCCCAACTGAATCGAATTCAGAACGCAAAATTGTTACGTTTTTGGACATTTCCCTTTACCCCCTTTTGGGAAAGGTTTCTTAAAAATGGTGAAACTCCCTGTTTCTCCGCTCGCCATTGCCGTCAGAGGGAATTTAGTTTTTTTTCCTTTTTCTTTTTTTGTTGTTGTTTTTAAAATTCTTGTTTTTCTTTGCTTTTCTTTTTTTTCGAAACCTTTTTCATTAAAAATTTATCTGATCTATGTAAAACCCAAGTAATTTTGTATTGTTTTGTGGGATGTTTTTTGTGAGAATGATTTTTGGGAAATTGATTTCAAGGGGGGGAAAGGGGGAGAAGGCCTTTACAGGGAGAAATTGTCAAAGATATTTCCCAAAAATTTTGATGGGGATAATTTTTTTAATTTGCGTGAAAATTTTTCAGGACATTTTAAAAATTGTAGAAGGGGTTTCTTTTCTTTTTTTCCCGTAAGGGGGTATCTGATTTTTACGTGAAGGGGTTGAGTTTTTAAATTGTTTACCCAGGTTATAATATGAAACGTTTTTTTCCCCGGGGAAAATTGCTTAAATTGGTTTGACGTTTTAAAAAAAAAAAGGGCCCAGATTTTGAAGAATTTTAATTCAAAGGGGACTTTGTGCTATAAAACAGAATAAAAATTAAAAAACCCCATGACCTGAGCTTAAAATTTAAAATTTAAAATAGCCAGAATTTTAAAAAATTTTTCTAACGAGTCTAAAGAACAAATTGGATTAGAATAGACTAACGATTTTACATAATGGAACAAAAAAAAGTAGTAAAAAACAATAACAATTTTTTTTTTTAAAAATGTCAGGGGCGGGGAAAATGCAAAAAAAAGGGGGAAGATGTCTATCATTTTTTTGGGGAAAAAAAAAAAATATTCTATTTACTGTTTACAAGACACACATTTTGAAAAAAAAGGGAAAAATTTTTATAAAAACAGAATGGGATATATTTTTGGTTTTTTCCCCTTCACATACTTAAAAATGCCAGGGGTTAGCAGTGCAATTTTAATAAAAATTTTTTAAATTTAAAAGTTTAATAAAGTTAAATTTCAGATAAAAAAGGGAAATTTTTCTTTTAATTAAACCCTTTTGCGGGCTATGAAAAAAAACTATTAAAAGGGTAAGTGTATATGGCCCCAAAAAGATGCCCCTGTGTTTTATGAAGATCAAATACGGGAAAAAAAAAAGGGAATTACAAAAACAACAATGTTTAATGGGCGGGGGGTTTTTTAATATTGCCTTAAAACAGAAATAGATTTTTTTAACTAAAAACAATTTTAAATCCCCCCAAAGCTAAGAAAGCAATAAAAAGAAATGATGTCAGACCCTTTTTTTAAAGATTATGGAGGGGAAAATCCAGACGGTGGAGAAATACATGGAGAAGACCCCCCCCCTTTTAAAAAAAAGTAGAATATTTCCCCTTTTATGTCGGATTACCTGATAGGGTACTTTGATGAAAAAAATTTAATTCCAGGCTAAAAACTGACTTCATTAAAAACTTTTAAAAATTTAAAATTCAAAAAAGGGGGGGAAAAAACCCCAAAAATACTTTTTGGAATTTTAAATTTCCCTCCCTACTTAAAGAAAAAAAATATTTTGATAAAATTTAATGAAGAAATAAAAAAATGTAAAAAAAGGGGAATATAAGAAACCCCAGGAAAAAACCCAAACCCAAAATAAAGAGGGATGGAAACCCCGAAAAAAATTTTTAAAGTTTTGAAAGGGAATTTTCTGGACTTTTTGTGATAAAATTTAAAAAAACCCAAAAAAAAAATTTCTATGAAACAATGAAAAAAAGAGAAAAAAAACAAAAAGGGAAAAAAAATTTGACGCATGACAAAAAAAAATTGAAAAAAAAGAACACAAAACAAAACAAGACATAAAGATACTTAAAGGGAAATACAATAAAGAGTTGACTTTGTTAAAAAAAAAAATTCATAAAAGGGGTATTTCAAGATCAAAAGCAAGTGGGTGGCAAAAAGGGAGAAAATTCAAAAAGTATTTCGGGAAATCTTGAAAAACAAACTTTGTTAGCAACCCAAAAAAAAAAATTTGATAAACAATAAAGGGGAAAATAATAGAACATACAGAGGGAATAAAAGAAAAAGGGTAAAAGATTTCTATGAAAAATTAATAAAAAAGAAGTTTTGGGAAAACAACTCGATATTGAAGTTTTTTTTTAAAAAGGGTTTACCAAAAAAAACAGGGGAAAGAAATAAAAAAAAAATTTTTAAAAGGAAAAAAAACCACGGGAAAAAGCGGCATGGTTTAAAAAATAAAAGGGAAAGGGAAAAAAGTCCAGGAAACGGGGGTTTGGAGCTGATTTTTTTAAGTTTTTTTGGGAAAAAAAGGGGGGTTTTTTTTGGGGTTGGAAGAGCCTTAAAATGAGTTTTTTAAAAAGAGGGGGAATTTTTAATGTCAAAAGAAGGAAGATTATCGTATAAAAAAAACCAAAGGAAAACCCCAAAAAAACACATTAAGAACGGAGACCTTTTTCCCTTCCCAAAAGTTACAAAAAAATTAGGATAAAAAGCATGGAAAACGTTTAAAAAGAATATTTCCAACTGTAATTAGGGGAAATCGACCGGATTTTTCCAAACAGATACATGGGAAATAATTTTCAACTTATCTATGATTTGATCAATCAACTGAACACACAAACACAACCAGGGAAGTTGATAAATTAGATTTTGGGAAAAAACTTTTTTACTTTTGATTGGAATTTTATGTTCAAAATATTAAAAGCCCTTTTTAATTGACAAAGGGTATGGTAGAAAAAATTAGTGTTTTTTTTTAAAAAAAAAAAAATTTAAAAAGCTTTTGCTAATAACAAAACACACCAAGGTTTATATAGAGAGGGGTGTCGTCAAGGCGGGCCCAAAAGTCACCCTTTAATTTTTTTTTTCTTGTGCAGAAATAAATTTTTCTATTTGATCAAAGAAGAAAAAAACTTTTTAAAGGGAAACCAAATAGGTGAAAGGAATATAAAAAAAACACTTTTTAGATGACAAATCAAATAATGTAGGGGGACAGAAACTTATTGAAAAGTTCCCCCCTCAAATTTAGAAAAGTTTTTTTTAAAAAGTTGGAAAATTTTTTGGAAAAAAAGAAAAAACGCAGAAACATTTGGTTGGGGAGTAATAAAAAAAAAGCACAGTTTAAAAAATATGCAACCCCCTAAACCTGATATGGAATCCCCAAAAAAATTCCCCAAAAAACTAGGAATATGGTTTAATAATTATCTAATAGATATAGAAAAAAAGGGAAAAAACAAAGAAAAAGATTGAAATAAAAACATTATTTTAAAAAACCCGGCTAAAAGAATTAATTTCCCCCTCGGGGAATCGCAGTACTCCCAAATTCCCCTAATCTGTCCAAATTAAAAGCAATCTTGGGTTCTTTTGCCAAAACCCTCCGGATGCATATAAAAAGAACTACCCAAAACTATGTTTTTGGTTTTTTGGAACAAGAAGCAAGACAAGATTTGCCGTAAAACACTGTTAAGGATATAAAAATTTGGGGGACGAACCCTACCAGATGTCCAAACATTTATAAATTTACTGAAACTAACATGGGGAAGAAAGAATTAAAAATACTACACACAGATGGAAAGGGGTTGTTGGGGCATTAAATTTCCCGTTTTTTAACCAACATTGAAGAGTACTCTCCAAAAAAAAAAAAAAAAAAAAAAAAACACCCTTAAAAATTTTTTTAAAAAAAAACCCAAAAAAACCCCCAAATACAAAAACTTTTTTGGTAAAATTAAGGGAAAAAAATTAAAAAATGTTTTAAAGTTTCCCCCCCATGAAGGAAAAAAATAAACAGAACCATTTTTAAAAAATACTGGAAAATTCCTTTTTTAATGAAAAAACAAAAATTTAAATAAGGGGTTAAAATTTTGTTTAAAGGGTGATGAAAAAAAAATAAAAAAAATTTGGGTTTAATATTAAAAAGAAATGCGGAAAACCCATTTAGAAAAAAATTTTTAAAGCAAAAAAAAAATTAAATTAAACTTTTCCAAAAAACTGGGAAAAAGATACATCCCCAAAAAGGGGAAAAATTTTTGAAACAATTGGAACTTTATTTCAAAAATTTGCAAAAAAAGGAAAAAACCAAATTGTAAAGGGGTAAGTCAATAAATAAGGAACCCAAGTTTTTTAAAAACAATTAAAAAGGAAAACTGGGGGCCAAAATGGGAAAACAAAAATGGTTTTTGAAAGTAAAACCCAAAATACCTTTTTGGAAAAAAAAAAGTTTTTCTGAAAAGATTGCAATGTAAAAGGGTAAAAATTTAAAGGTTTCAGAATTAAAAAAAATTTTACAAAAATTTTAATTTAAGGAAAAATGTGGGGTTTAAAAGAAATTTTTTGGTACAAAAAAAACTTTCAAATTTCTGCCCAATTTATTGAAAAAAAATATAAACGCTTTTAGATGAAAAAAATTGCAACTTTAATTTTGGAAAAATTAAAACTTTGAAAAAAATGGTTTTAAATTAAATTTTATTTTTACAATAGTTTTGGGTTTTTAAAAGTTTTAAAAAAAAAGCCGGCGTGGGGAAGTTTCCTTTGGTAAAAATTTTCACCATTTTTAAATAACAAAGTTTAATCCCCACTTGGGTTCCCCAAAAATTTCTTTAAGGGCCCCTTTAATTTTGGGAAAAAATTTTCGTAAGAAAGGGAAATTGCCTTTAAAACTGGGGAAAAAAACTGGGTTTTTTTTTTTTTTTTTTAAATTTTTAAAATGAAGTGTTTGGGTTTTTCCCCAATTTTTGGGAAATGATCGGTGGGGTGGGGAATTTAAAAACTTTGTAAGGGGAATGGGAAATTTGGGGCTACCTTTTTC